>OVBE01013613.1:0-12593 GCA_900406425.1 Iberis pinnata | reverse complement strand
ATGCTTGTAATGAGAACTTATGAAGTAATTTTGAGAGAAACTCTCCTTCAATCTATTTTATGAATATAAACTTACAATTTTTGTAGTATTGGTGACAACCTAGATCTTTCAATATTTCTGTTTTATCTAGCATAATAAAGTTTTAATAAGCTATTTCTTTGTCTTATTTTATATTATAATTTTCTAAGCTCATTTGAACATTTTATCTTTGTTTGAATTTTGCTATCATTGTAGGCTATTTTGGGATCTAAATCAACTAGCGAATTATTCATTCTAACCGAAGAAAGAAGTTGGTGTTTTTGCTAAGCCTCCAAGACTGTCATTGTTGCATCTAGGGCTGAGCTTTAGAGTATTCCGTTCGGTTCGGTTCCGGTTTTTTGGTTCCTAAATTCTAATACCTAATGGATAATTTTCAAATATTCGGTTCGGTTCCGGTTCGGTTCTTGTCGGTTCTGGGTCGGTTCAGTTCTATGTTAAAGAAACCAAAAAATAACCAAAATTTTTGGTTCTAAATCAGTTCCGAGTATTTCAGACTCGAAATACCAAAAATACCCAAAATTTTTTGTTTTAAATCGGTTCCAGATATTTTCAGACCCAAAAAACCAAAAATACCCGAAATTTTTTGTTCTACATCGGTTCCGGATATTTCCAGACCCGAAATACTAAAAAATACATGAAAACACAAAATTACCCCAAAAAACTAAAATACCCCAAAAAAATTAAGACTAAATTACATGTGAGTACCCGAATATAAAAAGATTACCCGAATAAAATAGAAATTACCCTAAGAAAAACTAAATTATTCGAAATATATAATAGGTATATATATGTTTAAGGTATTCGGTTCTACCCATCGGTTTTTGGTTCGGTTCCAGTTCCTACCCGACGCCCATGGTTCTTCATCTACGGAACCACCGAGTATTTTTGGATGGAACCAGAACCGTTTTTTCGGTTCTTCGGTTCCAGTTTTTTTGCCCAGCTCTAGTTGCATCCAAGACTAAAACTGTTGCAGAAAAGCCCAAAGCTACAATGAAGTAGAATCAAGTTAAATGTTGAAACTTAATAGGGAAAGGAATAAATTTCAGAGGAAAAGGTCCAAACTTTATGAAGAAAGGCATCAACTTTTTTACAATACAACCATGGTCGGCCAAGCTGGAGTCTTACACGGTTACAAGCTCCGTCTCCTCCGTTGCACCATCTCGTCACTTTTAGATCTTCCATTTTAATCTCAATCAAGAACTGATGCAACAGAAGCTATATTTGAGCAAGAATCTTGTTTAGTCTGAGAATACCCAAAAAAATGTTGCGATCTTAACGCGTTGAGAACTCGAAGGTTCTATCCGAGAGAAATAGGGAAAGTTTCAAAAATCCTAAAAATATTATTAATATAAATCGTGAGTCTCCCACAAACCAAGATAACTCAATATATAATAAATCCAAGAAAACCTAAACATAATAAGATAAGTAAAAAGAAAAGCCTAAAATCTAGTTAAAAAATATTCATGCACATCCATGCACGTGCAAGGACGAAAACCAAAGAAATCAAGAAAATAAATAAAAGAAAACCAAAACCAATAAAGAAACGTAATAAGCTCTGCATCAGGTCCCCGGGGGTAAAGAAAGATTCGTCCATAAATCTTCGATCTCATCACCATCAATATGCAGAACTAAATGCTTGACGTTAAAGACATCCGGACAACGAATATGAAGCGGAAGCTAAACTCTATATACGTTCGGATTAATCTTCTCGAGAACAGATAAAGGGCCAACCTTACGGGCTTTCAACTTGTTATAATCACGGGCCGAGAACCGATCCTTGGTAAGGAAAGCCCAAACCAAATCTCCCACCTTAAAATGCAGAGCTCGCCGATTACTATCCACACTAGCTTTGTACTTAGCCAAAGAAACCTGCAAGTTCTCATGAACAAGGCTATGAATAGATTGAACATAAGCAACAAACTCCATTACATAACCATTTTCACGAACAACATCAGGTGCAACGCCCAAGTTAAGTGGGTCACGAGGAATGATGCCATACACAATACGAAACATACTGAACTTAGTGCTACGGTTGACGACATGATTATGAGCGAACTCCGGCTTGCATAAGACAAGGTCCCATGACTTCTAACAAGACACTGTATCATATCACCTAAGGAACGATTCGTCACCTTTGTCTATCAATCGGATTGTGGATGATATGCAGAACTCATATCAAGACAAGTGCGAATTAGCTTCCAAATAGAACGCCAAAAGTGACTCAAAAAGCGAGAATCACGATCCAAGACAATGGATAAGGGTAAAACATGTAGGAGATATACATTAGCAAAGAAGAGTTGAGCTACTTGCATCGCATCTGTCGTCTTTTTACATGGGACAAAGTGAGACACTTCGAGAACCGGTCGATGGTGAAAAAATGGAGTCATGACCGCGTTGGGTTCGTGGCAAACCTAAAACAAAATCCATGCTAATGTCGGTCCAAGGCTATGTTAGGATAGACAACGGTAAATAAATACCACTATTCGTTGTGTGACCCTTCGATTCTTGACACACAATGCATCGAGAAACAAACTGTGACACATCACGATACAAAGTAGGCCAAAAATAAGAGTTAGAGACCAACTTGACAGTTTGATCCCTACCAACGTGACCTTATTCATGCATTTTTCTAATAATTTGTAAACGTAGGCTACCTGAATGAATACACAAACGTGAATCCTTAAAGATGTAATCTTCGTGCATGATAAAGTCATTGGTGGGACCGTCTTGAAGATCACTCCATATTGTTAGAAAGATTGTGTCTGAAGCGTAAAGCTTAGGTAACTCACCAAAACCTGGAACATAGATGTGCAATGTGGAGACAAGAGTGTGGCCATGACTCAAAGAGTCAGCTATGTAATCCAAGAAGCATGTCGTAAAGAAATCTTTTCTTGACTACCCAAATGTTTTAGTACGTCGTGATCGGTGTACAAGATAAACTCTTGGTGGTAAAGATAGAGCCACCAATGTTTAATCGCTTGTACTATGGCATAAAATTCGACGTTGTAGGTGCTATAATGGGTGCGCGAGCCTGCTATTTTCTCACTAAAAAGGCGATTGGTTTACCTTTTTGACTCAACAATGCGCCAATCCCGAGCTTACTTGCATCACAATGCAGCTCAAAGACTACATCAAAGTTGGGTAGTGCAAGAATCTATGTTGAAACAAGCTTTTCTTTGAGTACATCGAAGGTTTGAGCGGCGGTTGGTGTCCATGTGAAGGTGGTACCTTTGATGCAATCGGTGAGTGGAGCCGCAAGCATGCTGAAGTGGTTAATGAAATAGCGGTAAAACGAGGCTAAGTCGTGAAAGTTACGCACCTCCGTAATGGATGCTGCGTCGTCCATGATTTTATGACCTCTACTTTGCTAGAGTCGATGGCTAAACCTTGAGAAGACATAATGTATCCGAGGAAAGGGACTTAAGATGCGCCAAACACACACTTTTGGGTGGTTGCAAACAACTTTTCGCGGCGTAAGACGGCAAGAATAGTCTCCAAGTGGTGTAGGTGAGTAGGAAAATCGATGCTAAAGATTAATATGTCATCAAAATAGACAAGAATAAATTTTCCAATGAAAGGACGTAGTTCTTGGTTCATGACGCGCATGAAAGTGCTTGGAGCATTGGAGAGGCCAAAGGGCATCACCATCCATTCAAACAATCCTTCTCTTGTGTTGAAAGCAGTCTTCCATTCATCGTCAAGGCGAATCCGGATCTGGTGGTAGCCGCTTTTAAGGCCGAGCTTTGTAAATATCAAAGAACTTCCAATTTTATTAAGTAGATCGTCAAGAAGAGATATCATAAAGTGATAACGTACCGTGATTTTATTGATAGCCCGACTATCAACGCACATACGCCAAGATCCATCCTTTTTAGGTATGAGTAATGCAGGGAAGGCTATTGGGCTGAGACTCTAACAAGTAGCTAAGCTTGTGAATCGTGCTCTAGAAGATGATAAATTGTTCGAAGAACGGTATTGAAGCTCCAATGCAACAGCCTGTTGGTGTGATTCAGACACGGATAAAGGGTTGAATTGTTGTAAGGTGAGCTGCAATTGATGTCGTAAGCCATCGATAACACAAGATATCAGTTTTTCGATGGTATCATGTATAGTAGTACGCGCCGTCATGTTATAGAAATCAGAAGCATATTCATCCACTGTTCGAGATCCTTGTCGTAAGACTTGGAGTTTGTTGTGGAGAGTACGTTCATAATGATATGGTAGAAAAGCACGATGCATGTGATTTTTCATGCGTTCCCATGTTTTAATTTTTATTTTCGGTGTACGTCTTCGAGATCTCTTCAGTTGTTTCCACCAAGCCATGGCAAGACCCTTGAATCTTGTTGCAACCAAAGGAACATGCATGTTATCAGGAATAGACTTAAAATCCATGATTTCTTCAATTGCACTCAACCAGTCAATAAAATCTTATGCGTTAAGGGTACCACTGAATTTCGGCATGTCCAAACGAAACCATGATTCCCAAAGATTAGGATTTGGGTTTTGATCTCGATCATCGTTGTTGAGATTATGGTGATGCGGTCTACGCTGGTTGTGGCGATTAATGTTGATGTGTTCATCAATGAAGAGATTATCAATAATCTCATCATCGTCATCTAAATCCACTAAAGGTTGAGGGTGCGCTACGTTGTGAACATTATGATTTTGCCGTTGTAGGACGTTCGTCATAGCAATGTCTACGGCATGAAGAAGAGCGTTATGAAGCCCACTAGTAAAAGTTTCTAGAGTTTGTTGCAATTCTTTTTGGTGGTCTTCGTTTGTTAGCTTACGAGGAGCCATGGTGTATGGATCAGTTTTAATTTAAAAAAATTAAAGCTGCTAAATCTGATACCAAGTGATGTAACAGAAGCTATCTTGAGCAAGAATCTTGTTTAGTATGAGAATACCCAAGAAACGTTGCAATCTTTAATGCGTTGAGGACTCAAAGATTCTATTCGAGAGAAAGAGAGAGAGTTTCAAAAACCCTAAAAATGTTATTAATATAAATCGTGAGTCTCCCACAAACAAAGAGAACTCAATATATAATAAATCTAAGAAAACCTAAACGTAATAAGATAAGTAAAAAGAAATGCCTAAAATATAGTTAAATAAGATTCATGCACATCCATGCACGTGCAAGGACGAAAACCAAATAAATTAAGAAAAGAAATAAAAGAAAACCAAAACCAATAAATAAATGTAATAAGCGCTGCATCAAGAACCCATGTTTTCATATGGCACATGTTTGGTGTCGAAATCAACAAACATATTGGTAACATAATCATAACGAAGAGGATCCATATGCGTAAGAAGCTTGAGAAACAGTCAAGGTGTGCAGAGGAGTTCAGGCGGAGGTGAAGAAGAAACTTTCATTTCATTTCAGAGAATGTGGAGCAAAGTAGATAAAATATCTCTGTTAAAAGGTATGATTAATTTCAAAGCTGATGCATGAAGAGTCAATGAGCATATATTGATGATTTTCTGGAACTAAGTTGATGCTGAACACTTGTAGCCTGGTGGCAAAGACCCCAGCCGTGACTCAGGCACCTCTAGTTTGAGGCTCCCCCAATGTAAATGTTGTAATTTCCTTTGTGTTGTTGACAAAAAAAAACTAGGCTGATTTTGAGTTTAATAAAAATTTTGGTTCAAGGGTAGAGATTCTGGTTAAGTATGTGCATATAAGTTGTTCGATCAAATGCCAAATAGAAATGCATACTTGATTTGATTTTTGGATATAAAGCAAGAGAGTTGTAGAATCCATCTAGGTTTGGGTAAATGCTTGTTTGTAAAGTGATGGGTTTAGGAAAATCCAAAAATTTTATGGGAAATAATGGTTAAAAATACCTCTGAGGGACTAGAAATAAACTCTCCAAGTATCAAAAGAATACCATCGAATGATAAAAATAGATCTTCAAGTATAGACCAAGACTTTTTTATGGTTTTGAAGATGATCGGCAATCTATTTCTAAAGCAAATTAAGCAAGATATCTACATCTCTATGTGATGCATCGACTACTCAAGCTTATATCAAGTCAACCAATTCAAACTCCGCCTCATGTTTTCACCTGACACAAAGTTTGCGGGAGAGTATTAGAGTATACATATGAAGCCCAATAGAGTGATCCATTAGCCATGTAATTAGGGTTTTCAAGCAAAGTAGATTCGTATATATATATGCTTGTAATGAGAACTTATGAAGTAACTTTGAGAGTTTTTCCAAGCAACTCTCCTTCAATCTATTTTATGAATATTAATCTACAATCTTCGTGTTCTTGGTGATAACCTAAATCTTTCAATCTTTCTCTTTTATCTAAAATAATAAAGCTTTAACAAGTTATTTCTTTGTTTTATTTTATATTCTAATTTCCTAAGCTATTTGAGCAATTTTTTTTTGTTTGAATTCGCTATCAGGGGTTACCCTTTTATATTTTGTAAAATTTTTAGATACATTTTCTACTTTTTAAATATAAAATACAATTGATTCTCTTATGTGGAGCAGAAAACTCTCTAGTTCTAATAGAGGCTTTAACTCTATAGTACTTAGAGCTTTGTATGGTGTTTAGGACATCGTTTATTGTGTAATTTCTACAGTGTTCCAAGATAAAGCAGGTTTGTGTGGTAATTAGATCATTGTTAAGCGTGTAATCTCTACAGTGAAGCAGTTTTAGCATTCTTGTTCTTCTTCAATCTCTCTTTCAAAGCGCAATCAATCTGATAATTTCTTCTTCTCTAAGCCTTATAGCTCTTGTAAGATACAATATTTCAAGTTCCTCTCTATTCTCGTCGTGGGTAGTGAAATTCTCGAAAGGTTTCTCAATCTCATCTCTCACAATGTCTGTTGAAATGGATCGTGCTATCGTAGCCATGTCGTTAGAAGAAGAAGAAGAAGAAGAAGAGCTCTTTCAAATCATGAATCTCCATGAATTATCCTATGAAGAAAACAATGAGCTAAGCCTTATTGGTAGAATCTTAAACCCTCTTTTCCAAAAAGTTTATGATGTTGTGTAGGATATGCCATGGAAATGAAAAAAAGTTGGAAGAGTTAGAGGTGTAGCGCTATCTCAGGAAAGATTCCAGTTCATATTCAACTCTTAACATGATCTCATGGAAGTATTAGAGAAATGGGTTCAATCTCACAAAGACTGGACCATAATCATTGAGAGATGGCAAATGAATCCTCATGATGATTTTATGCAATTTACTGACCTTTGGGTCCATGTAAGGAATGTTCCTTTGAATAATTATACTGCTTCAACTATGTCTATGAGTGAAATTTTTGGTAGAGTGGATGTTGTTCAAATGGAAGATACCAAAACTCAAAGCAGGGACTATGTAAGAATCAAACTCAATGTAGCAAGACCATTGAGGAAGAGCAGAATGATGCAAACTCCAGCGGGGAGCAGTCTTTCATCTACTTTGTTTATGAGATTGTTTACAAGATATGCTACCAATGCCAGAGATTAACTCATAAAAAATTCTTTTGTCCTTTATTAACCACCTCTGGGAATCTTAATAAGGAGAAAGGTAAGGAGAAAGCTGGTACTAGTAAAGCGCCTACATATGATTTAGATGCTTCTTTATCTGGTTTGTTTAAAGACAACCTTGGTGGTTGTAACTCAATTGCTGGTAGACCAATTATTGCTCCTGCTGTTTTGGAAGAAATGAGGAGGTATTTATTGGCAGCAAATAGTGAAGATACGAATATAAAGGAGGCTCTTATTGCAGCCTCTTTGCAAGAAGTAGCTAAAGACCCAATGCTTTAGAAGGTTATTCTCATGTTGGAGAAACGTCCAGTGGTCTCCTCTGATTTGGATAAAGGGAAATGTGTTATCCTTGACCTAAACCCTGATTTAGTGTCTCAAACTACACGTTGTGATTCTCCAAAGATCAAGTTAATATTTGATGCCACGAAGGAAGGAAGGGTTAGATCTAATCTATTTCTTTTTCAAGGCCAACCTCTAATTGATGCGTTAGCTTCCACTGAAGAAGCTCATCAATTCTTTTTCTCAGGAGGCTAAGCTCAGAGTAAGGAAGAAGTTGATGGTGCAGGGACTTCTGGAATCAAGAAGAAGAAAACTTATATAAGAAGGCCTAGAGCCCATGTGGTGCCGAGCAAGATGTCCAACAAGCTAGTGTGCAACATATGGTGATAGATAACTCTCACCAGCAATTAACTAGAAGGAAGGATAAGAGGAAGATGGAAGAAAAGAAACCAGGCAACAAAAAGAAAGCTAAGAGTGAAGTGAAAGTGGTGACCTCTTCAAAGGGGTCACCAGGTGTTTAATGTCTTTTATCAGTTGAAATTTCCAAGGATTAAGTAGTCCCACAGATTTGCTAATTCCTAGGCTCAAGAATTTTAGAAAAGAATATTTCTCTGAAGTTATGTTTTTAATGGAAATAAAAAATAAAAGAAATATTTTGGTAGATATTCATGCCTCGCTTGGTTATGAGAGGGTATATCCTGTTAATCCTCTAGATTTAAGTGGTGGTATAGCTTGCTTTAGGAAGGATAATATAAATCTTAAATTTCTTTTTGTAAGTAAGAATATTTTGTATATTCAAATGAAGTTTGGAGATTATTCCATTTATGTTTCTCTAATTTATGGTGAACATAATCAGATTCTGTGACATAAAGTATGGGGAAAACTACTTAGAATTAGAGTTAATAGAACAAAATCTTGGTGTATGTTAGGTGACTTTAACGAGATTTTTCACAATGGAGAGAAGATCAAAGGTCCAACTAGATCTACTAGTTCTTTATGTGATTTTGCTGAAATGTTAAGAGTTTGTAGTATGATTGAATTGCCAGCTGAAGGGAATGGGTTTACATAGGGTGGTTGGAGGCATAAACATTATGTGCAATGTAAATTGGATCATTGTTTTGCTAATAGAGCTTGATATTCTCTTTTTCCATCAGTAGAACAAATATTTCTTGAAAAGAGGGGCTTGGATCACAGACTTGTGCTTGTGAATTCAAGATCTTCTCATATTTAATTCAAAGGCAGTTTCACATTTGATAGGAGATTAATCCAAGAGCCACAAGTGAAGGATTTAATCATAAGACTATGGCAACATGCTGGTCATGCCTCTCTTGTTGTGTCGGGTAAAATTAGAATCTGTAGAATAGGTATTAGTCATTGGGAGAGACATGCTAATATCAATTTCAATACAAAGATTCAACCGATCCATTGCGATTTAGAACAAGAAGAATCTAAATGTCAACCTAGTAGCTTGAGAATACATGCAATAAAAAAGGATCTCATGAAGGAATATAAGAATGAAAAGAGCTACTGGAGTCAAAAGAGCTGAAAGAAGTGGTTACAGGAAGGAGATAAAAACTCCAAGTTTTTCATGCTTTTGTACAAGAAAACATGAAAAGAAAGAAAATAGAGAAACTGAAAAAGAGTGATGGATCTGAACATTTCTCAGAAGCATCTAAGTGTGAGATAACTTCTTCTTATATCTCCAATATGTTCACATCATCCTCTCCACATCTCCGTAGAGCATATTATATATGCTTCAAAGGAAAAATTACTGAAGGTATGGATAGGAAATTGATTGCTCCAATTACAAGCAGAGAAATTACTGATGCAGTTTTCTCCATAAGTGGATCTTCAGCTCCTGGTGCAGATAGAATGACAACAACCTTCTTCCAGAACTATTGGGACATACTAGGATCACATGTGATACAAGAAGTCCAAGATTTCTTCAGAGCTGGCAATATGCCAAGAGATTGGATTTTACACTCATCAGTCTAATTCCCAAGAAACCAGAAGCTGATAAAATGAGTGATTTACGTCCAATAAGCTTGTGTTCCTTCTTATATAAGATTATTTATAAAATGCTGGTATCAAGGTTGAAACCTTTTATGCAGAAACTTGTCTCTCCTTCACAATCAGCATTTGTCCCTAAGAGTGTAATCTCAAATAATATCCTAATTGCTCATGAATGTATTCATGCACTCAAAACAGACTCGGAAATTGCAGAAGACTTCATTGCTATAAAGACTTATCTATCCAAAGCCTATGATAGATGGAGTTATTTGAAGATGATAATGGAATTAATGGGTTTTCATGAGCAGTGGGTCAATTAGATTTGGTCCTGTATTTCAACTTCCTCTTTCTCTGTACTTATGAACAATCAACCTTTTGGTTTGATTTCTCCTCAATGAGGCCTAAGGCAAGGATATCCTCTTTCTCCTTTCTTTTTTGTCTTGTGTACTGAAGGGCTGATATTCTTATTGAAAAAAGCTGAGAGACGAAGGATGATACACGGGTTAAAATTCTCTGAGTCTGACCCTGCTATCACTCATCTGCTTTTTGCAGACGATAACATGTTTCTCTGCAAAGCATCTAAGGAATGTTGTGTTAATTTGTTCTGAATTCTGACAAAATACAATGAAAACTTTAGCCAAGAACTTAATCGGGACAAATCCTTTATCAACTTTGGTAGTAATATATCAGAGGAAAGGAAGATTTTGTTCCATAATATAACACGAATTCAAAAGAAGGGGGAACTATATTGTACTTAGGCCTCCCTGAATGTTTTCAAGGCTCTCAAGTGAAGCAATTCAAGTACATTCATGATAAACTTGACGCCAAATTGACAGGTTGGTATTCAAGGTGGCTTTTTGTTGGAGGGAAAGATGTGTTAGTTAAAGCAGTGGCAATGGCTTTCCCTGTTTATGCCATGTCTTGCTTTAAATTGACAAAAGCTACTACAAAACAAATTTCATATGCGATTGCTCAATTCTAGTGGTCGTCTACGCAAGAGAAAAGAAAAATCCAATGGACTAATTGGGATTATATGTGCTTTCCAAAAGCCTTAGGGGGATTATGATTCAGATATTTATTCAGATTTAACCAAGCCTTGCTAGCCAAAGAATTATGGAGAATTCTAAAATTTCCTAACGGCCTGCTAGTCAAAATTTATAAAAGCATATACGTTCCCCAAGTTTCAATGTTGTCAGCAAAAATATGAGTTCTTCATTCTCATGAATGGAAAAGTCTGATCTTTGGTAGAGAACTACTTCTTCTTGGTGTCCAAAGACATATTGGTAATGGAAAGAATACTTGGGTTTGGATTGATGATTGGATAGATATCGACCAGGTAAGAAAACCATTGCTCAAAAATCCCTTTGTGAATCTTGATTTGAAAGTTTCAGATTTAATAGACGTTACCAAGAGAGATTGGAAACTTAGGCTCTCAGGTCAGTTATTTTTCCCTCAAAATGTTAGGTGTATAAGAGCTCTGAAGCCTTCAGCATTCAATGATGATTTTTGCGTATGGAATGGCACTGGCATAGAGATTATAGAAGTCTGGATATGATTTGGCCTACTCCAATTTTAAATCTGAAGTACGAAATGAGGTTGAATGCCATCCTTCTCTAATTGAGCTGAAAAGAAAAGTCTGGGACATTGCCACATCCTCTAAAATTAATATATTTCTTTGGATAATGTATAATCAGGCCATCCCAGTGGCAGATTTTCTTGATAAGAGGAAATTAAAAGTGGATCTTAGATGTCAACTTTGTGGAGAAGGCAAAGAATCAATCAACCATCTAATGTTCTCCTGTCATGTTGCTCGGAAAGTTTGCTCGAAAATTTTGGGCTGTGCTTCTTATCCCATCTCCACCAAATGGCTTATGTTCATCCTCGTTCTTCTCTAACTTTCATTATATTTTGAAGTTGCAATCCAACAACCAAGTTTCATAAGATCAGAGGTTAATTTTCTCTTGGGTAATGTGGCTTATCTGGAAGAACATGAAGTTAGTGTTATTTCAAGGAAGAGAAGTGGAGGTGATGAAACTGGCGGAAAAGATTAAAGGAGAATTCAAAGCCTGGTTTGAAGCTAACAATATGGAATCCAGGGTACAAGTGTCTTCAGTCCAGGCTAAGAACAAACTGCTCTTTCAAAAAGATTGTTTCTTGCTGGATCCTGGTTGGTGCCAGTGCTCATTTGCTTACAGTTGGAATAAAAAATCAAAAGTATTAGGTGTAGGGTGGGTTTTAAGGGATACAAGTGGAATAGTTAAGCTGCACAGTCGAAGATCCTTTTTTCACGTAAAAGACAAGGAAAAAGCTGCTTTGAAATCTTTTATTTGAGCATTGGAGGACATGATATCCTTGAAACTCTCGAAAATAGGCTTTGTTTTGGCAGCCAAAGACATCATCAACACAATTAATAGGCCACCTGATTGGCCTAAGTTCATTAACCAAGTTTCAGAAGTGTATCTTAGACTTTTGCAGATTGAAGATTGGAAGTGCTCTCATCTTCCCCCCAAATGGATAAAAGGCACTACTCTCCTAGCTAAAAGTGTAACCACTTTGGACCATTTTCGGTCATATGTGGCTACTGGTCCTCCCTCGTGGTTAGCTGAAGCTTTTAGAGAAGAGAGTAGTCTCTTTGTGTCGGCCCTTTAAGAGTTTCTTTCTTTATTTTTTTTCCTTTGTTTGAGCTTTGTTTTGTGCGATTCTTTATGTGTAGTTTTGTTAAGTTTTCTAAGTTTTTGAACCATTGGACCTCCTTTTAATCCTTTAAAGACGAATATATAT
>OVBE01013612.1:0-12594 GCA_900406425.1 Iberis pinnata | reverse complement strand
CTCAAAACCGATGCTAATTGATAAGTAAAAACCGTGAAAATTCAGAGTCATCATTAAACAAAGCGCTGAGTGGGAAGCAACTNGTCATCATTAAACAAAGCGCTGAGTGGGAAGCAACTCACTAATTCGGTGATTTAGATTAGTAATATTTAGTTTTGAGTCAGTTTAGCTTTAGGAGACTAACCTATTAATTTTTAGTTGTGAGTTTATATGTGTTTCAGGAAAATTCAAAAAAAGAAGAACTGGTCGGAGGTTTAGATCGATCGATCCGTCTATGGATCGATCGATCACTGAAAATATGATCATTTGTACAAAATGAGATATCGATCAATCCGTCTATGGATCGATCGATCCATCAACATTCATATTTAAAAGATGAAATAGATCGATCATACCGTCTATGGATCGATCGATCCAAATGACCAGAAGACTTGCGTAATCATAGATCGATCGATCCATCGATGATCAGGTAAGTTCCTACATTTGAACTCACGTTTTTGATTTTCAGATTTTTCAGGTCTCTTTCCTTTTCTTGGGTTTATTTTCACATCGGGACGGTGTGATCTAAGTCTGGGAAAGGGTATATAGCTACTAACCATATTTTTAGTCTTTTTGGATTTTTCATCATTTCAATGAAAATTTTCAATAATTTTGTTTTGCTTTAGTTAAGTCTAGTCGAGTCGAAGGAGCAATGATCAGAAATTGTGATGAGTATTAGCCTAGTGTGAGTTTATAATTGATTTTTATTTGATTACTAACTTAGATAAACTAATGCTTTTAGGTTCACAACCCCATTGATTGATTGATATGCTTTTGAAAGTTCTAGTCTTTTGAATTGTTGATGATTTGATGCTAGCTCTAATTGGATATGACTTAACATTGATCTTAATTTCTCTTGCTTATTGGTTATACTTTGAAAAACTAGGTACTTTGCTCTTCAGTTCCCTGTAAAATCGACAAGTTCTTTCAGTATGATCTGGATCTTTTCTCTCCTTCCCTTCAGAAAAAGAAAGAAAAAAACGGTAAAAGAAAAAGTGTTGAAAGCGTGATCTAGAAATCCGTAGTCAATCCCAGAAAAACTGTCTGCTGAAAAAGAACATAAAAAGTGCATAAATGTGACGGAAAAAACAAGAAAGAAAAAAAGGAGAAAAGAAAAAAAAAGAAGCGAGAAAAGGAAAAAAAGATCAGGACCAGAAGTCGATTAATGCTATGTTTGGTATAGACGATTTGATAGAAAATGTGCTTAAATAACATTGATCGATACTACATAAGCAAGAACGCAATTATTTATACTTAATTGAATCTAATGATCTGGTTGATATGATTTGATGGTTTGATTGGTTGATATGATATAAAAATATAATTAATAAAAAAATTGTTGTCACAATTAGTAAAGAAAAATATATGTTATTAATATTTTGTAGTTTAGTGGTGGTATTATCTTGATTTTGTATAGTAAACTCCTAGTAATGTTGGACTGATTTCATTGATGTTGCTGCTAAGGTTATTGAGATTTAAATTTGTTGAATGATGGGGAATCTTCATTAATATTTTTTAAACGTACTTGAAATATAATAAAATGAAAACGTTAAAAAAATACTCCCTCCGTTTCACAATGTAAGTAGTTTTAGAGAAAAAAATTTGTTTCAAAATGATTGTTGTTTTCACTTTTCAATGCAAAATTTAATGTATTTTTGTGTTTTTTGACTCATTATATTCCGCAGAATGATTTATTATTGGTTGGTTTGTTTTGGAATACGGTTTTTATCTTGGAATGTTTAAAATTAAATAATTTTCTTAATAGTTGTGCCCTAACCTTAAACTATATACATTGTGAAACAGAAGGAGTATAAGAGAGAGTGAGGGAGTAACGGAAAGGGCACTTGCGACTTGCAAAGGGGACGGTCGGAATAAAGTACACGTGATAAGTTCTGTCATTTGCTAATGTGTCGAAATTTGATTGGATGTTAAGTTCATTAGATCCTGCTCAATCATGTGACACTTTTCCGTCTTTCTATCACGTGGCTCTGCGGAAGTAAGAGAACATGTGGATCCCTCGCCACGTGTCATTATGATGTTTACTACAATGATTTTTGCCCACTTTCAGTCCAATAATAATTCCACCTCTTAAACAGAAACAGAGTTGTTTGTAACTTTAAGTCCTTAAACATAAGCAAAACCAAATTTCCAATATCGTTTTAAATTTTATATGGGTATTATATCTTTATAATAAGATTTCAATACGTAGAAGGTTATTGGTTATGAGGTGTTAATGGATTTTGAAATCTAAGGGAAATAATATGCTATTCGTTTAATGATTTGTAAATTCTAAATGAAATCACGTGTTATTCGTTTAATAATTTTAAAATTCTAATTGAATTCCAATGTTATTTATTTAGTGATTTATAATTGGATTTTAAAATCTATTTTGTATTTTTGTGGATTTGGAAGTGTTTTAAAATTAAAATACAAAAGATCAAATCCAAGCTTAAATCATGGTATTTAAAAATCCAATAATTTCATATCCATATATTTTCAAATTGTTATAGATTTACAAATTCATTAAAACACCCTAACCAATAATACGTTTCTCACAAATATTTGCCATAAATCACTCGCTCATGATGAGATTGCGATGTTCCCATAGCTGATTTGAATCTAAATTGCTAAGTTTAATTACTGGCAGATAACAGTTTGTATTTATTTCAGTTTTTGTTAATATTTATATAGTTTGACTGAAAGATCAATTTTGGTTGGATCAATGTTATCCAAAATTTATTTTAAGCATCCTTTAGTTTATTACTAATTAAAAAAACTTCAGATCTCTCTTTGATAAGAGTAGAATCCAACTAGAGAAGAACAAAAAACTTAAAAAAAAAGTTTCGAAGCCCTCTCTGACCCACTTTCCGAGAAAAATCTAGATCTCGCTCAAGCTTTGGCGGCGGCGCCGGGCCTTCGCCGGCATCCGCCGCTCATCATCTCGTTTTACTTGTCGTCTCCGGTGTATAGTAGCTTTAAGGCTTCCAGTTATGGTGGTGGTGTTTTGATTTTTCCGGTGCGGTGTGGTGCTCAGATCCGGCGGTTTATGGGTGTAGTGGGTTGCCGGAGTTCTCTTCAGCCTCCTCATTTTCCTCCGACGCCGGCTGTCTCTTCTCCGTGGGGCATGATCCGTTTTCTTCTCGTCGGTCGCCTCTGCCCTCTCCGTTAGGCGCCGCAAGGCCAGCCTGGTTGGGACTGTCGGTGTTGCTCATCGGTTGCTTCTCTCCAGGTTAAGCTTTTGCTTGCTCTTCAGCTTAGGGTTGGGTTTGGCTGATGCTTAGAGTTTCGGATGTTTGTTGCTCTGGTTATTGTTGGAGTGCTGCTTCGATTAGCTGGTTTGGTTGGCGTTTTTAGAGTTAATGACTGGTTTCGTGTTTATTGACGCTTCATTGGTTCTAGCTCGGGTTGGTTATGTGTTTGTTAAGGTTGGGTAATCTTGCTCTGGTTCATGGTTGTTTAGCTCTATTTATCCTCTTCAGCTTCGATCATTTGTCGGATTCTTCGGTATTCGTCTTTTGTTGTTTAGAGGTCCTCGCTCCTTGTATCTACATCTCAGGTGTGATCGAAGCCTTTCATTATGCGGGACTTATTCGTTGGCGCTTCCCGGTCATCTCATTTTGAGTTTTGACTTCGTCTCTTCCCGGATTTTCTATGGTTTCTTGCTGTCGTCTAGGAACCTTTGTCCGGAATAATAGTTTTCGCTCCTCTTCATCATCGAGGTAGTCCTATTCACCAAAGGAGGAGTGCGCGGTCGTTTATCTCGGCCCTCTTATGGAGTTTGCATTCAGTTTGGAGTGGTCCTATTCAGCCTTGCGTTCAAGTGTGACTTCCCGTTCTAGCGCTTTTGAAAGTCGTTTTCACTTCCGGTCTCTTTTCTATCTTTACGCTTGTCTGTTCCTTTTAGTGGTTTATGTGTTTTTTCTTTGACTCCCGATTGTCGGACTTTGATTCCTGGAATTTCGAGTTTCGATAGTCGAAATTTGCGGGCTTAGATTCCTGAAATTTCGAGCTTTAACAGTTGAAATTTGCGGATTTTAGTATTTTTCTTTGTTATTGTAATTTGTGCGGTTATTATTAATATTAAAGACGACAAAAAAAAGTAGAATCCAACTAATAGTTAATGTTTTCTTTCTTTCTATATAATAAGTTTAAGTTATGTTATATGTGCCGCTTAAAAGTTTTTCATACTATCAGAATATACATTATTTTTATTTTAATTAATACACTATACACACTTGGTCTTACTAATTAATAAGACAGAAATAAAATTAAAAATCAAAAATATTTATTCAACATCTACATTAACGATATAGGTGTAGTAGAAACAAATGTAAACTTTATAATCATTATTTAATGTGCAATTGTGTAACGTATACATTGTCTAACACTTTTAATTATATTTTTATGACAAAAAATAAGTTTGCGTCATCTCAAGCGAATCAACTCAAAATAACATGAATAAATAACGAATAAGTCAAATTAATCAAATTTAAAATTACATACCAAAAAGTGAAGAAGCGATTAGTGAGTTAAGTTACGTTACATGTGCATGCAAATTATACGTGTATATATGAACAAATACACATGCACCAATAATTCAGAAAAGAATAGAGTGTCATTTAAGTCATACAACGTACATATGCTCAGACTATTAATTTGGTGAAATTATTATGAAAGGTATGGATTCGTTTTTTTTCTTTTTATAATCTCCCCGGCAGAGCATGGATCTATGTATTTAACTATCGGTCAGCTACTCGATAGGATAGAGATCCACATGTTAGACTATCAGTTCGCTTAGACTAGCTACATACATGGTCGGATTTGAAATTTTGGGGGCTTAAAACAAAATTTAAAAAATTGAAGCTAATATTTTATATATTTGTTTTTGGGGCCACTATATATATAAAATTTTAAATTTTGGGGGCCTATAAAATATGAGATCGAACTTATAAAAACGGGGCTATAGGCGAATGTTTCATCTCGCTGTACCCAGAACCGGCCCTGGCCACGTGGACGGTTTCACGTGTCGGTTCCTAGACACTGCAACCTGTATATAAATACTACAGTGGTCAAGGATCGAACTCCATGATGGCGTCAGCTAAATGTCCATTATCACCATAGCTAAAAACTCTGGTTTATGAGTTTATTTTTGGATATTAAATAATCCGGTTTCGACGAATTGGTATCATGCAGTGCCCAACTACTAACCGAAATTGATGTGTATAAAACCCGGTTTGGTTTGGTTGTGCAATTATAGCCAAATCCTAAATCAAGAACCAAATTTTGGCTGAGATTGGAATTAAGAGTAGGCAAATTAAAGAGCATTTAATTAAGGGTTAGGTTAGGTGCTTTGCTTGTAAGAGAGGAGACGTTGTACCTTTTTAGGACGTTAACACCTAATTTAAACGAACCCTAAAGCTGTCCTCTGTCAGCTTCTAACCACAATTCCGTGTTTGTTGCAACTATATAATATTTGTTACATTTTAAAAAAAGCTTAACTATGACGAACTACAAATAAGATTTAACTATATATATATGACGAACTTGCCAGTTCATCTTCAACAGTTCAAACTTCAACGAATAGACCCATAAGATCTCATTCATTACGCATTTATTTACCTTCCGATAAGTGTCTTTTTAATAGGTATGTATAACTATTCTAATAAGGTTTTAACTTAGTTAGATTTGAATCCTCTTGGTGAGATCGATGTGGGAAATAAAGTAAAAAAAATAAAAAATAATCTGATGGTGGAAAATTCTTAAAGGATATAAAAAGCCTTCTATCCATAATTTATTTATTTAGTAATTTCAAAAAATATCATAAAAATAAATGTATATTCCAAAATATTATACATTCTCAATTATTTCAAAACTATCATCAAAATATGTTGCTTTCAAAATTAATACCACAAACATAAAAATTGAATTTTAAAGTTTTAGAATTTAATTTGTTTTGAGTTGGGTTCATTAATTAGAATTTAGTGTTTAGTTTTGAAAGAGTGATTTTTGGGTATTATTGTTTAAGTTTAAATTTTTATAACTATTTAAAATTTGTAATATTTTTGAAACAAACACATTTTATGGTATTTTTAGAACATTGAAGAGTATATGATATTTTTGAAACACACACAAAAAAAGTGTGATATTTTTGAAAAGTATCCATATTTATTGGTTCGCATTACTAATGTTTAATAAAGTTATACGAGAATAATCAAAGCCATAAACCTTAAAAAGAAAACCAGACAGTTCAATTGTTGTCGTTAGTTTGTAAATTAGTTAATCGATCCCTTTGAAAATGGCACGTTGTCTAGGAGATCGTTTGGAAACGTAAAGATGAAACAAAGCTGTAAAAGATTTGATCCTCACTTTACGTGCCACGCTTTTAGAGAACCAAAAACGATCATCAAATATTAAATCGAGCTCTCTCTTCTATACATTTTGTTGTTTGACCAGCTCTATTTTATTATTTGATTTAAGATCTTAATTCAATTGATAAAAAAATAGTTCGGATAATGTGTTGGCAATTAGCAGTTTTTCGTAATTCGCCTTGTTAGTCTCAAATACAATATTATTGATTCATTTTCATTTTTTTGGTACTATATATATGTTTTATTCTTGTTAAAATTCGGGTGAATAAATTATTTAATGGTGTCATTCACAAAAGATGGAAGGTTCTTTTATTATAATTAAAAACCACTTTTCGCTTTTATAATTCATGCATTACCAACTAAAAGATTATTTTCCTAAAATAAAGTAGAGCTTAGCATAAAATTCGATAACTGAATTATCGACCATAACCAAATTGAAAATTCAGTTTCACTTCGAGTTTAGATACTCTAACATAATCGAATAGATTTCAATTATACTATCCACTGGTTATCGGTTAGTAACCAAATACTAACCGATAACTAGTGGATAACTAAATATATATATATACACATATAATATTATTAAAATATTATATCTACATATAATAATATTTTAAAAATAGAGAATCGTAAACCCATTTTACTAATATATGAAAAATTAATATTATAAATGTACAATGTTATTAAATTTTTTTTTATTAAAGTAATATAGAGGAATTCTTTCAAATACCATCAAAAGAAGTTCAAATTTCAAAAATACCACACTCCCAAAAATTCCAAAAATACCACACACTCTCAAATGTTCCAAAAATACTAAAAACATAAAAAGTTAATTTTAAGGGTTTAGAATTTAAAATTTTGGGTTTGAGTTCACTAAATTATGATTTAGTTTTGAAGGGGGTATAGTTTGATTTTGGGGTTTATGATTTAAATTATAAATTTTAAAGCTATTTCAAGTTTGTGGTATTTTTGGAACAAAAACATTTTTGTGTTATTTTTGGAAAAAAATTGTGGTATTTTTGGAACATTTGAAAGTGTGTGCTATTTTTAGAATATATCTTATTTTTGTGATATTTTTGGGAATGCCCCATATATATATATTTTGGTTTTTAGTTGTTTTTTTCTATTATAATTTGAATACTTGATGCTTCTAAGTTCGTGATTTTTTATTCTTCTTGGTTATTCGATTTTTAATCAGGTACTTTTTGTTTTTAATCAGTTATTTTGGTTTTTCATAGGTTAATTTTTTATTTTTATTCGGTTTTATTTTTGGATATTAAGCGGTTACTAACCGAACTAATAGATATCCGAACCGACCGAAACCGAATTTTCTAAAATAATCGTGAACAAAAGAGAACGAGATGGGAAAATTTCCAGATGGTTTATTCACTTGCCAATTGGCTCTTATATATACACTTAGGTTGTTCATCATATCTTAACGTAAACGTGTATCTAGCTAACATATTAATAAGATATTGACAAATATACAATCTGAATCACAGACATTTCAGACTCTCGTTAATACCCTCCCTCAAGTTGGAGCATGAGGATTTAGAATGCCCAACTTGATCACTATTGCTATAAACTCATGACGTCTGAGTGCCTTCGTGAACACATCAGCAAGTTGCACCTCAGACTTGACGTAAGGAGTTTGAATAAGTCTATCTTCTACAGCATCACGGAAAAAATGACAATCATTTTTTACATGCTTTGTACGCTCATGAAACACGGGATTGGCCGCAATATCGCCGCTTGACTATCGCATTTGAGATCCATTGGGCCATTGTGTGACACACCCAAATCAGTGAATAACTGCTTCAACCATTTTAACTCACACAAAGCTGCAGCCATACCCCTATATTATGCTTCGGCCGAAGAGCGAGCAACAACGTCTTGTTTCTTGGTTTTCCAAGAGATTGGAGAATCTCCTTATGAAACAAACCAGCCATTGATCGAAAGATGAGTCAAAGGGCATCCTGCCAAATCTGAATCTGTCCAGCCATAAAGTTTGAAATCACAACTAGAACGTAAGAATATTCCTTGACCAGTTGTCCCTTTTAAGTAGCAAACCACTCGAAGTCCATCATCCCAATGTTCTTGGCGGGGATTTTGCATAAATTGTGATAAATTATGAACACAATATGTAAGGTTTGGTCTTGTCGCGAGCAAATAAATGAGATGACCTATCAAACGTCTATAACATTCTGGGTCTAAGAGCATTGGTCCTTTAGCTAGCGCAAGGCCATGTTGTTGGATCATAGGAAAAGCAACTGGTTTATAGCCTAAGAGACCCATTTCTTGTACAATGTCGAGGATGTATTTTCTTTGAGTGAGAAAAATACCTTCCGGATGAAGAGCCACTTCGATTCCTAAGAAGTATTTGAGTGTTCCTAAAATCTTTCATATGAAAACAATTACTCAAATATCCTTAAACTGTACGATTTTCTCTTTGTTGTTTCCAGTAATTACCAAATCATCCACATAAACAAGGACATAAAGCTCTATCGATTATTTTCTCATAACAAACAGGGAATAATCTGAATAAGGTTAAGAGAAACCATACCCAAGTAAAGCTGTCCGGAGCTCAGCAAACCAACATCTAGGTGCTTGTCGAAGTTCATATAGTGACTTTTTTAACCGAAAAACCAGATTAGGATTGGAACTACGAAATCCGGGTGGTGGTTTCATATACACTTCATCAAATAAATATTTGTGTAAGAACGCATTATGGACATCCATTTGATGTAAATCCCACTTTTTAGCAGTGGCGACGCTCAATGTAGCTCGAATTGTCGTCATTTTAACGACAGGTGCAAAAGTTTCAGAGAAATCTGTGCCTTCAACCTGTCTGTTTCCAAGAATTACAAGACGCGTTTTGTAGCGTTCAATTGATCCATCAGCAAGATATTTGAAGCGGAACACCCATTTAGAACTGATAGCAATCTTACCTGGAGGAAGTGCAGTTATTTCCCAAGTTTCATTATTCTCTAGCGCATCAACTTCAGTCTTTATGGCTTTACGCCAACGGTCATCAAGCATCGCTTGTTTAAATGATTTTGGTTCAGAACCAGATGTCAAAGCTGCCAAAAAGGCCTTATAATGTGGTGCAAAATTATCACTACTCAAGTAATCAGAAATGAGATAAGCAGCAGTAGAAAATTTCAGTCTGCATCTGCAGTTTTTGTAGTTGTCTCACACACTACATTTCCTGTGTCAGTCACTCTATTTGTTGTGTTACTCACCGCAAAAAAAATGTTTTAACCACAAAGTCTTTTAGTTTGACCGAAGTTTTCTTCTGTCTCATCCCTCTGCCTAAAACTTCATGAGTACCTTCATCAATAATTAATTTAGAGGAGCCCTCCCTTTCAATAGACGGTAGTGTAAAATGTGTGTCCACTAGATCATCACTAATTGATGTTGTATAGACATCATTTTCAGGAACAGCATCAGCAATGTTTGTTGTATTAATAGTTGCAGGTTCAACAACTTGTTGAGAGGATGAAGCAAGATGTGAACTGAACAAGTTTGGTTGCTCAAATAGCCAATCATTATCGTGATGGGTAGCTGTCTGAGCTACACTTTTTCTTAACGACGGAAAATTATTTTCAACAAAAGCAACATCCCGAGACACAAAAATTTCTTTTGTGTCAAGATCAAATAAGCTCCATCCTCTTTTACCGAATAGATATCCAACAAAAATAGCTTTACGAGTGCGAGAGATAAACTTATCTCCATGCCTTTTTTGATTATGAGCGTAAGCTAAGCAACCAAACACTCGTGAATTGCTATAGTCTGGTTTCTTGGCAAACAAAATTTCATAAGGTGTCTTTCAACCGAGCAGTTTGGTAGGTGTATGATTAATAAGATATGCTGCAGTCATTATACTTTCGCCCCAAAAACGGGTTGATAGTTGTGCTTTAAACAAAAGTGCCCTTGCAATGTTGAGAATATGTCGGTGTTTTCGCTCTACCCTTCCATTCTGTTGCGGTGTGCCTACACACGAAGTTTGATGAATGATCCCTTGTTCAACAAACATCGCAGATAGACAAGTAAATTTTGTGCCATTGTCGCTTCGCACAATTTTAATCTTTTTATCGAATTGTCGAAGTATCAAGCTCTGAAAATTATGAAGGTTTGCTCCAACCTGAGCTTTATCATGTAAAAGATATACCCAAGTGCCTCGACAAAAATAATCAATGATAATAAAAAAATAAAAAGAATTGCAGGTGATACATCCAAATATATCATTTCAAAAATCTCTACTGTTTTATTTTCACTTAAAGGGAAAGAGTTACGGCATTGTTTCGCTTGCAAGCATACATCACAATATGAAAAATCAGTAACTCTCTTATTGACAATAGGAAGCAGGTCAAAAACACCATTTGACGGATGTCCTAGTTGTTTATGCCAAACATCTTCAGAATTGTCCTTATTCAAATTGAAAATACGAGCAATATGTAAACGCCGGAAGAAATAAAGACCAACTCTTAGCTCACCCGCTCCAATCAGCATCTTCGTTAAACGGTCATGTATTACACACCCAATATCAGCGATTTGTAGCACACAATTAGATTCTTACACAAGCTGAGACACCGATATTAAATTACACTTCAAGTCAAGTACCAACAACACATACTTGAGTGAAAATTCACAATCAAAAATCATGTCACCGTTCTTGTTTGTATATGTTACATGTCCATTAGGTAAGCCAATTTGACAATCTAAAATTGTACTTAAATCAGTAAGAAACCTGCTCGACCAGTCATGTGGTTCGAAGCTCCTGTATCAAGTACCCAGTCTAAGTAATCATGCTTACCATTGAGACAGGTTGATGTTCCTTTTGTTTGATTATTTAAAATCTGAATCAATGTCTTCCATTGATCATCATTAAGACCCGTGAAACCATGTGTTAAGGCCTCACTACTTACTCCTATTGGAGTAGTTATGTTGACGGAGTTAGCACGTGCAACAGTACCTCGTCCGCGTCCCCTTTGTGACTTTCCACCACGTTCACCCCACCAAGATGGGTAACCTATTATTTCAAAGCATGCCTCTTTGGTATACCCTTTACGCCTGCATTGAGAGCAAAAAAGTTTGCTTTGATCAGTGTGTAACTCACTAGTTCGAGGGACATGTGCTACAAAAGCAGCTTGATTCCCTTGTCCTTCTCTATTTCTTACGACTGTCTTCATGCGTTCCATATATTTCAACTTGGCATAAACTTGATTGAGATTTGGCAGAGGCTCAGTACTGATTATGGATTGGCGAATTCCTCCATAAACATCATCATCGAGACCCAACAAGAACTGATGAACCTTGTCATCTTTTCTTTTCTTTTCAAGTTGACTTGATAATTTACACTTGCATCCATTACATTGACAGACTGGCGGTTGATCATAATTAAGAAGATCTTCCCAAAGAACTTGTAGCTTGCCAAAATAATCAATGATGCTTTTGCCTTCTTGTCTACAATTCGCAAGCTCAAATTTTATTTCTTGAATTCGAGGCCCATTGCCTTCTAGAAAATATATCTTTTATATCATGCCATAACTCTTTCAGATCATCTTTATTGCCAAGAGTTCGTCGCACCTTGGGTTCAATTGTATTTAAAATCCACAACGCAACCATGGAGTTTACAGACTCCCAATCCTCAAACTCTGGCGCGTCTTCGTTTGGTTTCAGAATTGTCCCTTCCACAAAACCAAATTTTTTTTGACTCACAATGCTGAATGCATTGCTTGAGCCCATTCATCAAAGTTATCTCTCGTGAACTGCACTTGTGCAATCACTCCTCCTGGATTTTCATTTGCAACAAGATGATAAGCCGTATTTGAATTCTTCACGACTTCACTTTCAGAATCTCTAGTTTCACTCATTTTCCCTTTGATTAGGCTCTGATACCATGAACAAAAGAGAACAAGATGAGAAAATTTCCAAATGGTTTATTCACTTGCCAATTGGCTCTTATATATACACTTAGGTTGTTCATCATATTTTAATGTAAACATGTATCTATCTAACAGATTAATAAGATATTGACAAATATACAAACTAAGTCACTGACATCTCGAACTCTCGTTAGTAAATCGTTTGGATATTATATTAATTTAACCATAATAACTGAAACAGAACCAAACCGGATGTCCAACTCTAAAATAGAGGCTAAACTCATATATATATATATATA
>OVBE01013611.1:0-12594 GCA_900406425.1 Iberis pinnata | reverse complement strand
CATCTTTCAGGTTAGGATTTAAACGTCTCTAATGTTCTATAGAAGTCTTAGACTCATACTCTAAATGGATCCTATGCATGCATAAATCTGGTGAAATACATGTGATATCATCAAAAGTAAAACCTAGAGCTCTACGATACTTTCTTAACTGACATAGAAGTAAGGCAGTCTCAAAATTGTTCAGATCAGCATTAACAATCACAGGATATGTGGAATTATGACCTAGAAACGTGTACCTAAGCCCTGCTGGGAGGGTTTTAAGTTCTAGCTTTGGAGCTTTCAGCTTGCTCCATGGATCATTAAGTGGTGCAGGGTACGGTTTAGGTGAAGGCTTGGTAGCTGCCTCCACTAATGCCACACAATCTGTCATCTCCTCAATTTGTCTACTAGCATCAAGCATCCTGGTAAGATCTGTAACATCATCACTAAAAGATAAATGAGCATCAGTAGCGTTAGTCAAAGCAATCTCTAAACGATCATCAAATAGGAAGTCATCAGATACTCCCTCTACAGTTTCGGCAATGGTATCAACCCAAAAGGACTTAGCATCTAAGGACGGTTTCTTCAGAACCTCTTGTAAGTTAAACTTCATAACTATGTCCCCAAAGTGAAGATCGATCTTGCCTTTCCTCATATCAATGATTGCACCAGTTGTAGCCAATAAAGGTCTTCCCAATATCAACGGGTCTTTAGGTTCTTCTCCACGCTCAAGAATTACGAAATCGGTTGGTACATATGCGGTTCCAATCTTAACCGGTAAGTTCTCTAGAATTTCAATAAGCTATTTCACCGAACGATCAGCAAGAACCAATGAAATCCTTGTACCCTTTATATTAGTCATTTCCAATCGCTTAGCCACATAGAAAGGCATAATATTGACACTAGACCCCAACGCAGAGAGATATAGCAAAAGTGAAATCTCCAATCTCAACTGAGAGAACAAAACTACCTGGGTCTCCAAGTTTCTTAGGCATTCGATTCTGGAGAATTGAGCTACACTCCTCTATAATCATCATTGCACCTTCTTCCAATGTTAGCTTGCTGGTAACCATGTTCTTCACATACTTCTTTAGAGAAGGAATCATTTGACAAGCATCGGAGAATGGAAGTCTAACACTCAATTCTTTGATCATATCCTTGCATTTAGAATCTTCTATGTCTTTCCTGGAGGACTTAGGCTTCACCGGATAAGGAACTTTGGGTTTGAACACACGAGGAGGCATATTTGAAAGTTCAGGTTCAGGGGAGTTTTGCGCGATCGGGCAAGATGTGCCCGATCGGGCAAGTGACGAGCTAGTATCTTTCTTTTTTTTCCGGTTTGAGCGTTCTATCCTTGCAAGTTCCAAGTTACTGAGGTTTAGCAGTTCAGAAGATTTGTTAGACCTTCTGATCATAGACCTGTAAGACAAAGACAAGCAAAGAAAAACGAGATGAGTACTGAAAATAAAACTTTAGACGAGATTCTAATAAAAACTAGAAAGGCACAATTGGTCCCCGGAAATGACGCCAAAATTCTGATAGGTTAAGAATTTAATCCTAAAACTAATATTGCAGAGAACAGTTCAAAGTAGTATAACAAAGGTATCAAATGCACAGAGACCAGAAAATGCACGTTCAATTTAAACTTTAAATCTGGCTAAAGAAAGAATAATAGATTGTTGTAACGAATTCAAAACGACAAATAAAAAATGGTTTAAAAACAATAATAATAAAAACTCTAGACATTAGGGAAATCCGTACGTTTTCAGGTTTAAAGTCAAGCTAACATGCAGGATTTAGATTGAAAATAGTTCTCAACATGAAAAGCGAATAAAGAATAATCTCCTCTCGGAGTATTAAACCCTATGCGAATTGCCAGAGACAAACTCTCGCCGTCTTTAAAACAATTCGATCATGCATTAAAATCATATTCAATTGTTCATAAGCATTTAAAACAATACTCTCGCAAGTAAAAACACTTACATCTAAATTAGGTTAGGTTTCTAAATCAAATCTCTTTGTATTTATTAACCTATAACCATGAACTAGGTGATCAAGCTAATTCATGCATTAAGAACAAATTTAGACTAAGAACCTAACAAATTCAATCCTACAATGTTAGACCTAACATTCAAACCTGTTTTCCCTAAGAAAACCCTAAAACCTAACTAGTGAACTACTCAGACATATCAAAGCAAACACAAATCATTTCTGAATAGAACACATAATTGAAAACAATAAAATAGATATATTAAGAAGAGGGTTCGAAATTTTTTCTCCAAAATACAAGGTTCAGGAATTCTTCTCCCAGTAAAAGCTCTCAAAATTGCAAAAGTAAAAAAGTGTGTAAATTAACCTAAGACAAAAGGATTTTGTAGTTCTAAAAAGTAAAAATATAAAATAAAGAAGTTTGGATAGGATTTGAGTACTTTTGTGCAAAATTGGAAAATTCAGATTCTTCTCAGGAGATCTGCCCGATCGATCTTGGTCTGCCCGATCGGGCATTTCTGATAGTTGCCCAATCATACTTCAAATGCTCAATCGATCTGGTTCTCCGAAACTTTCCAGGGGCATTTGCCTGATCGGGCACATGTGTTGCCTGATCGTGCAAAACACTTCTTCACATAATCAAAATTCTGAAATGCTTTGAAATGTCCTGAAATGCTCCTTTAAACTCCAAAACGACTCGAACACCTAGAAATCCTGAAATATACCAATTTGCAAGGAAAACACTCGGAATAATACAGAATAGCAGACATAAATGCCCACTATAATGCATTAAAACCGAGTAATATCAGTCAAGTGTAAAACTATGTATGATGGTTTAATACCTTTTAGTCCCAAATTTTTAGCAACAACCTTAGAAATGACATTCACGTTAGCCCCTGTATCACAAAGCGAATCAATGAAAAGGATTCCTTTGATCTCAACGGGAACTAAGAATTTTCCAGGATACTGTAGCTTTTGAAGTCTTCTGAGTGGAATTATTTTGTTAGAACCCTCGTCATAATACAGAAGATCTTCTTCATAAGTTTCAGGTTAAACCGAGCATGAAATCTTAAATTCAGCGAGTTGGTTTGGAATTGATTTAGTATGCATAGAGGGATCGATCGATCCAGGTTGGGATCAATCGATCTCAGCTTTTCTAAAAAAAAATTTGTCCAATGGATCGATCGATCCATTGTGGATTGATCGATCATTTTTCCCGAAGGCTCCTATTGCATATGGATCTATATAAGTATGCAGATCACTCGATCTGAGGTTTTTTAGAACTTTATGTATGATTGGATCAATCCCTTAAGGGATCGATTGATCTCCTTCTCTGCATCTTTTCTGGAACTTCTTAAAGCTGCATATTTTTAGAGTCATCTTTTTCTCATCACATCCGAATTTATGGTCTTACAGTAGCCTTTTGGGTTGTGTTCAGCCTTACCAGGAAGAACACCAGCTTGTCTCTTCACAGCTCCTGAAGTCTGAGCTACTTGCAGATCGAGTTTCTTCACATGATTTGACAATGACTCAAATTTGTTGTTTAAGTCATTGTACATGCTGTCTAACTTGATATTTATGTTCTTTTTAGAATGTTGCTGGCTTTCTGCTTGATCATCGATTCTACCTTGTTGTCTTGAGGTGGAGTTGCTTGTTAAAACCCAGGCTGAGAGGTTGTTTGAAAACCACCCGAGTTTGAATTCTACACAAAGTTCATATTCTGGTTTCCTTGAAAACCATTCCCACCTGTATTCTGACCAAAAGCTTGTCCAGATTTCTACAAAAAAGGTGTTTTGATGAGAAGGATAGACTTGATCTTAGGGACTAGCTACGTTAGGGCTTCTCAAAGAGTGATTACCCTTGTTGTAACCTGGATTGAAACCTTGATTGAAGACTCTTTGTCCTTGGCTATTTACATAGCTCACTTCTTCTTCATTATCAGGCTCTTTGATATCAAAGAAATATGCTTCAATATTCTATACATCTTCAGCGAAGCTGACATGTTTCTAGTTTTGGCTGTTGAGAAGTTGAGTGAGAAGTACTTTTAACTCTGTAAGTTCAGAAGATTCTAAACTAGTTGATCTTACCCTTCGATCGTAGTCAAGACAGTGATTGTTATTGCTTTGAGCTAGATTGTTAATCAGTTGATAGGATTCATTTACAGGCTTGGTCATGAAGTCACCATTACTAGCGGTATCAAGAGAGAGTCAATATTGCTGTTCAATACCTCTGTAGAAAGTGTTGAGAACGTTCAGCTCTGAGAACCCATGGTGAGGAAAATCCTGAAGGTACTCCATAAATTTGTACCATGCCTCGTAGAAAGATTCTACAGGACCTTGCTGAAAATGAGAAATCTTGTTTCTCAGTTTGTTGGTCCTTGTAGATGTGAAGAAGCGATTCAGAAAATTGGATTTGCACTCATCCCAAGTTTCTGTAGAGTTTGCAAGTAGAGACTTTAACCATCTAAGAGCTCTATTAGCAAGAGAATTATTGAAGAGCTTACAATGAATAAAATCTTTGGAGACTCCATTGAGTTGAGTGGTGCTGCAGATGTCCTTAAAGCTATCTATGTGATCCAGAGGATGTTCGGTAGGTAAACCGTGGAATTGGTTTTCCTGAGCAACTGGATAAGCTGAAACGGGAACTGATAGTCATGTCTTTGAGGTTGGCGCGGATGGAGAGAATTCCTATTGGCGAGGAAAGCTTCAGGGTTCTTGAAGTCTCCAACTAGTACCCTGTGTCGGTAGAGAGGGAAATTTAGGATCGGCTCTGGTGGGTCTTGATTCCAGTTACTAGCGTCTTGGTTAGCGTTTTCAGCTCCTTGATTTCCATTTACTCCTTGTTATCCTTGTGGCCCTTGATTGCCATTTTCTCCTCCTTCAGGGTTTATTAGCTGGTGTAGTCCTGCACCAGGAGGAGGCATGTTGTCATTTGGGTCCACTGGATCAATCAGATTCCAAATAACGTTGTCAGCCATTGAGGTGGATGAGCTAGCGTTTCTCCAAGCTTTCGGCTTGAGCGTTTTAATTTCACAAGTTCTTCGTTACTCAGGTTGATCAATTCAGATGATTTGTTAGATCTTCTGTTTATGCACCTACAAAACAAAGACAAGAAGAAAGAATGAGATTAATATTGAAAAATAAAAATCCTAGACTATACGCTAAGTAAAAGTTAAGAGGCACAATTTGTCGCCGACAACGGCGCCAAAAATATGATAGGCTCAGGATTTTAGTTCGTACAACTACAATGCAAAGAACATATCTTTATAGTATAGTAAAGGGTCGAATTCCTTAGAGACTAGATTGTGCGGCTCTAAGTTATACTTTCTATTCTAGCTAAGACAAGTATAAGAAGGGAGTTCGTTTTTAAGCGATTGTAAATTAAAAGACAGTAAATAAAATGGTTGTAAGCAATTAAAGAAAATGCTAGGCAATAGGGAATTCCATATGTATTCAGATTTGAAGTTCATGTTAACATGCAGGATTTTATAATGAAAATAGTTCTCAATTCAAAAGATAATAATAGACTAATCTTCTTCCGAAGTCTTAGATCTATATGTTTGAATCACTAAAGACAAACTCCCGCCGTATTTATATAATTCAATCATGAATTGATTACATATTCGATAGGTTCATAAGCATCAAACACAATACTCCCGCAAGAAGAGACACTTATTCATCTAGAAAAGGTCAGGTTTCTAAACCAAATCCCTTTGTATTTATTAGCCTATTATCATGAACTAGGTGATCATGATAATTCAAGTATTGATAACAAATCTAGACTAAGAACCTAACAATTTAAATCCATTATGTCAAACTCTAACTATCAAACCTGGTTTCCTTGGAAAGCCCCTAAAACCTAACAAGGTGACTACTCAGTCTTAACTAAGCAATCAACAAGCATCATTGAGAAAAGCATATTTAAAAACCAAATTACTAAAATAGAAAATAGTTTTAGAAATCTCCTCCGAATACAAGGTTGGGATCTCTTCTCTCTAACAAAGCTCTAAATTCTAAAAGTTGTGATTAATTGCATCATGAAAATAAAACCAGTCAAAAGGATTTTATAGTCTAAAATAAAACAAGGAAAACCAAATTCAATAAGGAAAAATCTTGATAGGTCTTGAGGACAATTGCGTATTTTTGGTTATTTCCAAGCTGGCTCGAGCAAAGGGATCAACCTTGGTATCTCAAATTCACCATGCAACCTTGGTATATCCCAACCTTAGTAAAGGAATGTTTCTCGAGTTTTTCATATTCAGATTCAACAGTTGTGACCCCACCAGAAGGTAATTGGATGCTCATAGACTTTAATAGAGGTTGTAGGCCATTGAGTTGTACTTGAACCCGAGCTTGTTCAACTTCTCTATCGTCTCGATTGCATAAGTCCATGCCAATAGTCCTGATAGTTTGATCATTTCGATGATGAAGGGGGAATACCATGAATCTTAACCCAAAAAGGAATAGAGGCTGGGAATTGGTCTGATACTATTGGCTCCCATCTTTGTAGAATAAACATCCACCTTTTGAAATGGAAAGAAAGTTTACTCAGAACGTTGTAAGTCCGCATTGTTTTCAAATTTGAATTTAAATTTATCCGGTCCTAAGTCGCTACCAGTGACAGTGGATGAAAGATTCCAAAGCTTGATCATGTAATCCACAAGATCCATAGGATTTTGGGGACAGGGATTGGTGACTCTACCTATGAGAGTCAACTTGTTAGCTTCTATTAAGGCAGAGTTATCGCAAGGAGGGATTCTTAGTGGTGAGCATATTCCCGCCTAATTGTTTCACTGAAACCATTTTTTTCACCCCTTGAGTATCGGTGAGACATGGTTGAGGTAGAAAGGGAGGTTGCTGTGAATCTGCAAAATTAGATACAAAAACATGGTACGTTAAGATGAGCAGGAGAAGAAGTCATGTTTATTTTAAATCCACTAGAGGTCGTGAATAGAGTTGTAGATTTTAAACTGATAGACAGTCAGGTGGTTGATAACACAAGGCAGTCTTTAAAAGAGAGAAAGATGTGCGCTCAACTACTATCATAAATATGAGAGAGATAGAGGAAACCAAAAAGTATATAAGATCTCAACTAGAGAGTAAGCGGAGATAAATTCTTGAAAAGTTCAGCATGTGAAGTAGTAGGACACCATTCAAGTGTAAGATATGAAGAGTACCAACTTTGAGAGATAGAGAGAGCAAGAGTAATTGAATCTCTTGTCAAGTAAAGAAAGGTTGAAGAAGCTTAAAGGTACTCTTAGAGAAGTAGTCAAAACCCTGAATAACAGGTAAAAGCCTGAAGCTCAGGTAATGGGTCAAGAGATTGTAGCCAGACTTGCAGAGGTGGTGTAGAAGCTGCACCTGCCTGTGGAACCAAGGAGAATCAGACGAAGGATATCTCTAGTGAGTCCGATAGAGAAGATTTTGAAAGATGTATCCAACGGAGAGGAGAAAGATACCAAAAGAGGTAAGGAAAATCTAATTTTGGATAAGATTCAAAACGTCCAAGCTCATATTGCTAGCTGGGAAAGAGTGTCAGTAGCTAAATTGAGGAATAAAGTATAAAAGAGACATGTCGAAAAGAGAAGGAAAAACACAGGATAAAAGAGGTTTCGGGAATTTTGCCTGGGAGAGAATTCACCTCATGTTTTAGAGTTGTTTTTGTACGAAATAGATTGGTGCTTGTCAAAGTTTAGATACATAAAACTTATTAAAATGATGGCAAAATAAATATTTTTACTTCGTGTTTTTAACGTATACCATACATAGTTGAGGTGAAAGAAAAATTATGTCAAACATACTATTGACGTACAAAATGTTATCTCGAGTTCCCCATGCATAGGTTATGATGACTCCTTACCAATATTTTCTATTAAATATAGTAAAACAGTTTGAGTTTCACCAAATCAACCCGCGGTCTTCAAAAACAGATTATTGGTTAAAAAATTTTGGCTTGCAATCGAGTTAGTCCAAAGTTTCAACTAAACATATCGAAAAGGCTTTCGGTACTATCAAATGAAAATTTCATCTCCAAATCCTTAAGGTACGTCATTTCCCGCCCTCAACGATCATTGAATGGATTGGACTAATACCAACCAACTTCTCAATCAATATTAATGGAGATCTTTGGGGATACCGATAGGTATAGAATTTAATTATAATACTATATTGCAGAGAACAGATCACTATAGCATAGATAAGGTCAAATCCCACAGCGACCAGACGTTCAGTTTAATATTGAATCAAGGTAAGACAGTAAATAAGAGTTGTTTGAACTGGGTAAATAAATAACTAAAAATAAACGGTTGTAAACAATAAACTAAAAGCGTAAGACAATAGAGAATTCCACAGGTTAACAGGTTTAAAAGCTCAGGTTAACATGCAAGATTTTACTTTGAAAAATATAGTTCTCAACATGAAAGAAAACAATAAATTAATCTTCTCTCGAAGTATTAAACCCTATGTTTGAATTACTAAAGACAAACCCGCGTCGTATTTAAATAATTCAATCAAGCATTAAGTTCATAATCAATAAGTTAATACGCATTCATGAAAATACTCAGGCAAGCAAGAACACTTATTCATCTAGACTATGACAGATTTCTAAACCAAATCTCTTTGTATATAAACCTATTATCATGAACTAGGTGATCAAACTAATTCAACCTTTAAGAACAAATGTCGACTAAGAACCTAACAAATCTAATCATCTATGTTGAACCCTAACAATCAAACATGGTTTTCTTGGGAAACCCTAAAACTTAACTATGGAACTACTCAGACATAGCAAAGTAAACACAGAGTAATTCCAAAGAAGAACACATAATCATAAAGCAAAAATAGATATTGAATATAACGAGGGTTCAGAGAAACTTCGTCCAAATACAAGATTTTTTAATTCGTCTCCTTCGCCGTAAAACTAGAATAGAATAATGCATGATGAAAATAAAATCAATCCATAAGGATTTTATAGTATGAAAAAGGAAAAACTAAAAAAATTAAAAATAGCTTTGGGGACTGTTTGACCGGTCTTCGCAATAGGTTTTTCTGGACACGGTCAAATTAGACAAAAGGGTTAGACGACGCGTATTAAATATAATATAAACATTATATTTGTAATGGTGACTAGACGAGGCTACCTGACTATAGCATTTTGATACTAACTCTTTTGACTTTCGGCTATGGATAGACGAGGTATCCGCAAATTGTTATTCTTCAAGTAATTGAGTATCGATAGTCGGAGTACTTTTAGCGGTGATCGTCCTTTCACTTCGTCGATATCGGTGACTTCTCTTTCTATCTCCTCTCCGTTACTTTCTCCGACCCCCTTCTCCAATTAACCCGACCACCTATTTATACTCCAAAGTGTTAGACTAAGTCTTCGTGAACAGTAACATGACAGGTGTCTTCACCTGGTCGATCCTCTCATGCTTTAGTTGGGCCTCCTTTTAAAGGTTGGGCCTAATTTTGTGTTGGTCCTTTGAGGGTGCTAAACCCTGGCCCAACAGTTACTCCCCCCCCAAGTCGACCAAAGATTTGTTGACTAGAATCATCTAGCTGAGGTCTTAACACTGTGCTCAGGATTCGACGAGGTGAAAGACACCTAGACGTATTGACAAGATAGGAGTCTGTCGTAACTGATCGAAGCGAGAAGCGATTTTTAATAAGCCGACGAGGTGAAAACTTAATGTGGTTAATCGTCGAGGTAGAAACTCATAGTGAGCAATCGCCAAGGTTAAAATAACCTTGACAAACTGATGAAGTGCATCCATCGTAATTTATCGACCAGATGATCGTCTGCCTTGATCAATCGATGAGACAGCGTTACCAATTGACGAAGTAATAGCTCGTTACGATAAATCGATGAGCTACTAACTCGGTAAAGTTAGATTTTGTCATGATTAGTTGACGAGATATTAATCTTGACGAGGTAGTAACTTGTCATCATTGATCAACAAGATACTAACTCAATGAAGTGGCAACTTGGAATGATTGGTTGACGAGGTATTAACTCGACGAGGTGATGTTAGTCGATCGATGAAGTAGTAACTCACTGCGATTAGTCGACGAAGCAAATGTTAACCACTATCAACGAAGTACAATAGTTTCTTCGCACATATTACAAAGCATTTTGACCTTTCGGATAGGCGTCCCTTCGCATTCCACGTCAGCCCTTATAAGGGTCCTTTTCCCATTTATGCCTTCATCTTCCTCCTGCGCCTACAGGTATCATTTCTCTCTCAATTCTCTTTTCTTTCTCTCTCTAGGTTTAGAATTTTTGCACTGTTTTGTTTTTTGCTCCGCTGTTACTCCTCCGGCGGTTTGTCTCCGATTCCCTTCCAAGTAATGTCCGGTGGTCCTCAACTAGTATATGTGAAAGAAGAGGTCATGTCACACGAGGTGGGCTCAACGACGGGATCTAAAAACTAACAGATGATTGTTCATCAACCCAGTCCAGAAGTCGACGCTCCTGGTCAGTTAGTCGTCGCCGAGGTATCTTCTGAAGAGGAATATTTTCTACCGCTTATAGAGTCGGGGCCTTTTCCCGACGAGGCAGGTCCCTCTGAGGTGGACCTCGAAGAGGGTGACTATTTCACTGGATCTGGTCCGTCGAAGATGTCTCACGAGTCTTTGGCCGCTCTATGTGTACTATGCAAGATAGAAGACACGAACCTCGAGTTTCGGGTCCTGCAATTTTACGAGCGGCCGTGGTCTCTTCCAGAAGGGTACTTGACGCTCTTTGACGACTATTTCACTGATGCCAACTTGTGGTTTCCCCTCCCTCATTTATTGATGGCGTTCTGTGCTCGGCGACGTATGGCCGTGTCACAGTTGTCAACCACGGCTATTCGGAACATCACGACGATTTTTCTTCTGGGTAACGAAATTGGGATCGACATTTCTATAGGCTTCTTCGATCTCCTCGCGACTATCCACAAAGTACACAAGGCCGTGAAGAGCGAGGCCCATACTTTGGATTTTTACACTGGTTTTTTCTACGTGAGGATGAGTCCGAAGTATACTCTCCTCACCGGGGCTAAGGGGAAAATATGGGATTGGAAGAGAAGATACTTTTTCGTAAAGATTAACGACGCGGCGGTTCCAGATTTAGGACGAGAATTTTTGCGTGACTGGGCCTTAGAGATTGGTAGTGCTTCGGCTAGCCATAATGTTTTTATTAACACGTTGCTGATATTTGCATTTTCTTGTGCAGACAAGACATTTCCCTTTGAAGCCTTTCCAGACCGCTTTTTGGACTCGGTTGACAAACTGTCGAAAGCCTCCATACTCAAGTGGCCAGAGGTCGATGCAACTAGAATTAGATGAAGTTTATCTCGTTTAGGTTCAGGTTTGTGTTTCGTACACGTCGTCTATATCTCTTTTTCTTTTTTATTTTTGCTTCGTTATTCTTATTTTATCGTTTTGTTGTTTGATCACAGTTAGACGAGAGCATTCCTCCTATCCCCGAAAGTCGAGAATGTCTTCTAATTTTTTGAAGAGTCTGAGAGAGAGTTCTATGAAAACTCAGGCTAAGGCTGGTACTCAGAAGAAGGACGTGGTAACCGGGGATGGAGCCAAGAAGCCGTCGAAGATGAAAACTTTAGTATCAACGGCGAAGGTAGCTATTGAGAATAGGAAGAAAGAGAAGGCAATAGAGCAGGCCGAGCTATCTCAACAGCTCCAAGAGAAGTTGGGCTTACAAGCTGCCGCGGCGAAAGCTAAGGGCAAAGCACATGCGGCGGAGCCAAACCTAAAGAAAAGGACTGCGGCAGGAGAACTGAAAGTCTTAGAAACTGGAAAAGATGTTGCTCAACCTTCTAATCCAAGTCATGTCATAAACTTGGACGAGGAGGAAAATCCAGCTGCTGGAGGAGGGGACGACATGTTCGTCGATATCGACGACTTGTTCGACTATCACGCTGAAAACAAAGGTCCTATTCAAAAACGACCCCGTCGAGACCTTGTTCCTTTCTCGTTTGCTTACCCGGATGCAGCCGGACTGATTAACGATGCCAAGGTTTGTGCTGAGTTGGTTCGTCAGATTCCAGGACTCAATCGCCCAGTGCCGAGTGTGTCTAGCTCTCCTTCTCAGGAATTGTTCAAGACCTATGCCTCATACGGCGTCCAAGTAAGTTTTTTTAACTCACATCACGTCTGTTCTACAAATGACTTAAGTGTTTAAATTGCTTCTGAAACAATTTTTTTGCAGCGAATGCCATGATCACCATGTATGACTCCAAGCTGACGAAGACTACGTCTTCTCTTGAAGAACTGAAGAAAATCATCGATCAATGCAACGCGGCCGTGGCACTGGATGCGCAAAAGAGGAAAGACTTGGAAGTTGAAGTCGCTGTTCTGAAACTGCAAATAAATAATATGAATGAAGAGAATATGCGCGTCACCGAGGTAGGAAGGAGACAAAGAGATGAGTTCGAAGAAGAGAAGAGTCGTCTCCTTGAAGAGAATGCTAAAATCAAAGACGAGCTTGATAAACANGTCTAGCAAATACCTAAGTTTAATTATGTCATTAAGTACTTAAGATATCATCCAATTCAGGTAAAGTGAAACTCATTAATCCTATGTGAATCATGTTTAGTCTAAGCTATTAAGATTCTTGGTTCAAACA
>OVBE01013610.1:0-12596 GCA_900406425.1 Iberis pinnata | reverse complement strand
TACCCACAAAGTCTAAGACCTAATACCTTGAATTAAGTCTTGATTCAACAAAGAACATTTGCTCTCCATTTTTGATCATGGATGGATGATAAAAGGATGGACGAAGACAAAAAAAAAATTTGAACGACCAATATGTATGTGGTGTTTGTGAGTTCATGGAATTAGCGTGTCGACAACCTCGGGCACAAAGCAGTAGTAAATTAACATGTCCATGTTCTTTATATCGAGATTCTCATAATATTACGATAGATTTAGTATGGAATCACTTGCATTGCAATTGTTTTATGCCGGGTTATAAGATTTGGTATTTACATGAAGAATAACCTGATAATGTTGTTAATAGTAGCGCTAGCGAACCGTATGACTAAGGATGTTAAAATGGATTGCTAGCCCGCGGGCTCAAACGAGGCGACCCATGACCCATCCAATTAGTAAATAATTAAACGGATTGTAAATGGGCTGGCCCATTTAGCCATACGAATTTAACGGGTTGACCCATTCCTAAACTTTTAACAAGATAAACTTTTATTCTTTTTTTTTCTTGTCAACATTTTTTTTCTTAACAAGATATATGTTAATTATTGAGCTTGTTCAGGAATATACCTTTGATGATCGTATAAATATATTCATATATTACTATTGTATATATGTAACATCATAAAGTTAAACGAGAGATTAGTTTGGATTTATATGATGATTGTATAAATATATTCATCGTTTGTATAAATACATTATTTTGATTTCTGTATTTGATATTGAGAAAGAATTATATTCATTGTTATAAACTAACTTATTTTTCAAACTATTAAACTTGAATTTTATGATTTTATTATTTATTAACCCGAAGAATCTAATTATTTAGGTTCATGAATATTTCCATATTTTTTGTTTTATAGTTTTATATTTTAATGATTGTATCTAAAAATTATTTTAACAAAGTTCATTTTTATATCTAAATAATACATGGATAATATAAAATTAAAATTAGTATCAAATATTTATTATAAAATAATTATCCATATAATAGAATATGTTTTTTCAAAAAACAAACTTAAATGGGTCCAACGGGCTGTGTGTAGCCCGCGGGCCAATTTCTAAGTGGGTTATAAACAGATTTTGTTTTAAACGGGTCAGAACGGGCCGATTCTAAACAGATCGGGTATTGAATGGACCGGACCTAAATAGGCCTGGTTGGCCCATTTTAACATCCTAGGTATGATGATATGACAGAAGAAACTAGAATGGAAATATATTTTGGAACTGGGAACAGTTCAAATGCTTAATTACAGTTATAGGAATAATATAGAATTGGGCCCTGTCAATTTTCAAAATAATTAAAAATACTCTTATCAAATCGTCCATCAATTCGACCCCGAAAGATTTTTGAAGATATGTAGACATGTCTCAAATATTGATTAAATTGTAGATAGTAGTGGTTTCCATGTCTTTCTTGTTATAATGTGTCGAGTCGTGGTTTTTTTATATTGTCTAAGAATCTATATCAATAATTGAGAAGTAAAAAGCTGACGTGTCAGTGGTTAACTCTCGCTTATCGTTCAAAATTACCGTTATGTCATTAATGAAAACTTTAAATTACCATCATGCCATTATTGGAAATCGCATAAAATTAATTTTAATTATTTCATTTAAACTAACCGACATATGTTTGTTAAGGAAATCTTACATTATGATATTATCTAGCTTCCTAAACTAATTTTAGGGTTTCATGGGTGTATACCTTGCTCACGATTTAGTTTTTCCACGTGATTCATCGTTTTAGTTTTTTTTATCTCTCTTTTATTTGTTCGTCTTTATTGTTTTTTATTATGGTCGAATTGTTTCCGTCATAATTGTGGTCGAGCTCTTCATGAATGAACGCAATTTGAGTCGTAATGCAATCACTAACCGAGAATATGATCCTGTCAATTGATTGTTAGAGGTCTTTATTCCTATTTGGTTTTGCATTACAATTTGAATTGTTTAATTTGTGGATATTTCAACTATTATGTAGGTTACTTTCGATCATAATTTGTGTTTTTATATGTTTTTCTTGTTTCTGTATTTTTATGTTTTGCTTTCTTATTCGTTTTTGATTCTCTTTGTTTTTGACCGAAGTAAAATAATTCATGTAGCTTTGTGTTCTTATATTGCAACGACACCTATTTAGTCGAATATAATAATCGTGGACGTTATAAGCACGATACGTCATCAAAAAGGTAAACAGATTCCCCGATATGTCATCAAAAAGGTAAACAAAATCTCTGTTATATATTTTTCATGTTTATAGTTTAGTCTGGAAACTGTGTTCATTTGTTTATTGTTATTGGTTCACTAATAATAATTTAAGTATATAAATATTGTATTTTGGGATTTTCAATATGTTTTGTTTCTAAATTTTTTTATATGAATTTTTAAATTCGTTTTTTATTGACTCTAGGTTTGATATATAATATATAAACACAATATGTTATCAAAAAGGTTACAAATTTCTTGATATATCATCAAAAAGGTAAACAAATTCTCTGTTATATATATTTTAAGTTGACTTCGGGAACAAATACATAGATCTCAATTGCCACCAATTTGTTCAATTGCCGCATAGATCTCATCTCCTTCCTCCATGGATAGCTAGAAAAAAAATTATAATTAATTAAAAAATTTATCAAAAGAATATATAAAAGATATAACTGAGTTATAAACCGATTCAGGAGTTGTGTTCGAGTTTATACGATTCCCATCAGAGAGAAAACGAACTGTGTCGTAATCCATATTTTTCTTTTGACAAAAAGAGAGTAGAAGTTTCTTCAATTTTGAATGAATTCCAATGAGAAATGAAACTTGGTTTCCCTATAACATAAAATTAAACACAGATTGTTATAATATGTTTTTATAAAACATTTTTAGAAAATTATTAAATAGAAAAACAATAGTTTTTTATAACCTCTTGATCCATGACAATAAGAGTGATTTTCTCATTTTGTGTTGGACTCCTCCTTAACACAAAAGACGAAGCAGTTGTTATGGATGAACTCATTTTCTATAGATATTTTAAAAGAAGTTTAAACCAAAACTATTTGATGAAGTTTACACTTATGAAAGTTACACTTCTACCTATTTATAGAAAACAAACTATAACACTTGAATTTGAATTTTAAATTTGTAACTTTCATGTGGTTTAAATTTTACTTTGAAAAACACATTCTTACACAAATATGACAATATCATTGCTTTGTAAAACACATTCTTACACATAGATGACAATACATCGAATTGTCATCACTTTTTACATATTTCCAAGAATTGACACTGTTTATCATTAAAAGATGTAACTAATTTTAAAATAGTAAATATTTTTGATTTAAAGTAACAGATGTGTAAGTTATGAAATAGTTTTAAGTTATTTAAAGTTAAGATATAACTATTTTTTTATTAACTTCGAGCTTGATATATAATATATAACGTAAAATAAATAAATCGTGATATATTTTACATTATTATGGTTTCTTTAATAATGTAAAATATTTTGTTATATATTTATGTGATATTCTGATATATTTTGTATATTTTTATGTTAGGTCAAGATCACTAGATTCTCGACTATTTCATCCAAGTTTCACGGATTATGTGTTTTAATCGCGTGTGATATAATTTATCTTAAATGTTAATTTATTTTTATCAATGTAACACGATAAATAAATACAGTTTTCAATCATGATTATACATTGATCATTTATCATGCTTGTATTTAGACATGTAATAATGAAACATGTATGTGAAATTAATTATACAAATAACAAATATATAAGTATAATATTAAAAATAAATATATATGTAACCATATACACATTATTTTTAGTTGTATATAATCCATTTTCACATCATATATTGGGACATTATTCGAATTTGTATAGCATATCTTTTCAAATATTAACTCAGTTATTAATCTTTCTAATATATATTGTTTATACATATAATTATGATACATGCATGTGAAATTGATTATACAAATAAAAAATATATCAATTTAACAATAGAATATGTATGGAATCTCTTTTCAAATAATAAATCGGATATTTATCTCTGTATAATATTATATATTTATCTATATACATAATATATCAGAACAAACGAATATAAATGTAAGCTGTATTGGATATTATTATCGTTTTCTATTTGTATTCTTGTATTTTTTAAATATAAATTTGACATTATCATATTTTATATTATTTGATAACATATATATATATATATATATTATATTTAAGATTATATTTTATTATGAAATGTATAATATGTATATAATCAATAATATTTAATTTCGTATGGATGGTATTATATATATTCCTTTAGTATTATTTTTTATTAACATACATAATTCAATGCCATTTTGATAATCGATATATTACATAATTATGATTCGGAAAATTTATGCATACAAAATGGAAATATGAGATTAACTTATTTAATCCGATATAATTATATGTATATATATGTATATTATTGTTAAACATTTTTACTTTTGGGTATATTGCTTATGATATAAAATAAAATCATTAAATATATGTATGTATATATTGATTATATGTAAATATTCTATAATATGCATATATTGATTATATGTAAATATTCTAAATATATGTTTTTAAGATTTTTATAATATATATGGAATATCTTTTTAGGGTTAATGTGTTTAATTTATATATATATATATATATATATATATATATATGTTAAATTCGTCTGTTGCTATGCTTATTCTTTTCCTTCTGAAATTTCTTCTCTGATTTATTTACCTATATTGATTATTTAAAATAGTGATGGTTGTTCCAAGAAATTGTTATGTTGATATTCATTTTTTGAATCCTAATAAAACCGATTGGCGTATACTCGCAAAAGATCTTTGACTTTGGACCGAGTATAAAATTTCCGATTGCGTTACTTTAGAATTAATATTAGTTGATTATACGGTATGAATTCGTGTTATTATATTAATTAATTATCATACTTGATCTTTTATTGTCTGTTATTGCTATTTATTTTACACCATAATTTGAATTTGTCTTATTGTTATTCTATAAAGGGTCAAAGATACAAGCTTCATTGGATGGTGATGTTCGAGCTAAATTCTCTGACATTCTTCGTGTTGGTTTATGGACTGATGTTCGGGATTTTTTGGTTATCATACAAGTCAGTTGTGATAAAGCGACTACTCATCGTTATAGATCTCTCTTTCATGATAAAACGGTGTTGCATTGTTTTCCTCTTGACTGCAAAATTTATATTATTCTTTTACTGATCATCAAGATATTCTAGATGCAAACTATTCTTCTAATTATTTAGTCGGTGAGTGTGTTTATATATATGTATTAATATATTAAATCGTTATTTTTTTTACCTGTTATATAAATGTGTTATTGGATGGTTTTTTTGCTGTATCATATTTTCAGAGGTTATTGGTCGAGTTACCAATGTTGATAGTAGTCGAATAGTTTGTAAGTCTCATTTCAGTATCGATGATCTATTTATGGATAATGGATATGAAGATGGTGAGAGTGATAGCCAATGTGTTTCTCATCGTTCTTTTGATGATGAAACTTATAAACTATCAGATGTTGATAACTATTACAAAACTGATGACGAATATTATGATAATGATGATGATGATATTATGGAATCTGAAGGTACAAGATTTTATTTTTTGTGCACTATTAATTTTTTATATATATTATGTATTCCAAAACGTAAAAGCGTCTCTATTATTAATTTTGTTTTATTTTTTTAGATTGTGTTGTTAGGTCTGTGCGGTTGCCGTGTTCTGCTACTATCGATGAAGACGTGGGTGATGAGGTTACTGAGTATCAAATACTCACTTTTGATTTAATAGATAAAAGGTATATTTACTTTGATCTTTATATATTCGTATCAATATATATATATATATATATGTATATATATTTATTAAGACTAATATCACGCATTTATTATTGTTTACAATTATAAGTGGTTTTTCTCTAAACTGTGAATTGTCTGGATTGATTGCTGCTAAATTCAAATCCTCATATGATATCTTTGATGGTATTAATGATTTATGTATTATTCGATGGGGTGTTATCGATTTATTTGGAGGTATTATTGTTTATATTTTTATTATTTTCTTAAAAGATTAGTTAATATTAACAAAACTTTATGTTTAATTATTATAATTTTAAATTTTTGAAAATTGTTGTAGGCATTTATACTATTGGTTCGACCCGTTGTACTCAGCTAATTATAAATCCTCCTGGATTTTCTGTAGACGAATTAAAAACAAGGTATTATTTATTTTATTTATATATTATTTTAACGTTTTAATGATATACATTTGTTTATATGTTTTTTTATTTGTTGTATGCAGGTTTTCGTCTGAGATTTTGCGATCATCTAGGTGCCTCTGATTTACATTTTAAATTTTTATTTCTATTTTATTTGCATCGATATTTTATATCTATTAGTTTTTAATGTCATTTATGATTCTCACAATATTTGATTATTAATAAAAATATTAATTATTTGTTGATCATTATATTCGAATATAACATAATAGCTAACTTTTTTCAAATGTCAATCATGTTATAATTTAAAATTTATTTTATATATATTAACGGAATACTACAGATGTTAATCGTATCCCAATCAAATAGAAAAACCTTATATTTCGCCGTATTGATATAGTTATTTATTTATTATTCTCACTAATTTATCATTCGAAATATATACATATAATAGCATCGTGCGATTATTAGGGCGTCTTCTTATTCTTTCCATATTTGCCTTCTGTAACACGCTTCTCGCCGTCTCGGCGTCATGCCGTCCGAGGGGTTGACCGGCGATGGTTCTCCGGTTCACACGGCAAGGTCTTGGTCGGCGATGGTTCGGTCTTCTGATCTCCGTTCGCTTGATTATCTTCGTTCACCTGTCTCTCTTGCGAATGGAATTGCAACAGTAGCTACTCCACAAGAACTTTTAACACATTCACAGCCACTTTGGAGAAATTATCTAGTGGGCTATTTTATTGGTTCCGCCCCGCATATTGGAAAAGTTCACGCGACGGTTAACCATGTATGGAATCGCGATGGGAAATCCAGAAAAATCGATGTCCAGTTTCTTTATACCGACACTGTTTTGTTCAAGATTGAATCGCCATCACTCCGGAATAGTATCATTCGTAAACAATATTGGCACATATCTGATGTTTTGCTTGTGGTGCAGGAATGGAGCCCTTCCCGTGCCCATCAAAAGCCTGATCTTACAGCTATGCCGCTATGGGTCGACTTTTGCAATGTTTCGGATCATCTCTTCTCTCATGTAGGACTGAAGTTCCTAGGTGACATCATTGGAGAAGCTCAAAAGTTGCATCCCACAACAGAACGATGTATGCGGTTAGACATTGCTCGGGTATTGGTGGTGCTCAATTTCGAGAAACCACTTATTGAAGAGATTTGTCTAGATGGAGAAGCTAAACCGATCCTTGTCTCTTTTCCGTGGCTACCAATTCGTTGCACGGCTTGTCATTCTTGGGGTTACAAGCCAAAGGACTGTAAATCTCGGGAAATCACAACGGTTTCTACTCCATCCTCTCCTACCAATCATGTAGTCGGCTCGGATCCAGCAATACCTTCTACTCCTCAAGACCAGCCAGCCCAACCTTGCTCTGTTCATATCATGGTGGATTTAGATAAAGATTCGGTTATTCAACCTTCTGACATAATCGCAGCTTCGTCCGTTGACATTGCTTCACCGTCTCATATTGCCTCACCTCTACCCGAACCTCTTATTACTTCATCTATTTTAAATGATGCAATTGATGCTATTCCAGCCAATATTGACGCCAATCTTTCTAATGTTATTGTTGTTTATGCAGGTTCTTCCCAGGTGCAAGACCCTTCTCTCTTGGATCCCTCCCTAGAGATCTTAGCCAAGAACGAAGTATCATCTTCATTGATACCTCCTTCGTCCTCTTTTGTACCATCAGATTCCGACTGTAATAACATGGCTGGTGAGTGGTCATTGGTTGTTCGTGGTCACCGTAAAACGCCGTCGTCACCTACCCGGCCCATTGGGACCAATCCTGGAGATTCCACTCAAGTCTCACTGTCACGTTTTTCACCTCTATCCAACTCGCTCGATGCACATGGTGGTGACAAGGAAGAGGGTCAACTCACAGATTCAGACACTAACACCATTCCATCCTCAACAACTGTTCCTGATGTGAAGCAACATTCTCGTTCAAAGCATAAACCAGCTCTTCCATCTCTCGCTTCTCGTAAGCTAGCTAAGAAAGCGCCGCTCAAACAAAAATCAAACGTCTCCTTCAGGAGACACTAATGTAATGTCTTTGTTTACATGGAACACCCGAGGCTTTAACCAGCCTTTGAAACACACTATTGCCCGCAACTGGTTACGATATACTTCTCCTCAGTTTGGGTGTTTTCTTGAAACACGTGTCAAACCGTCCAACTTTCCTTCTGTTTCGCATTCGGCAGCGTCGGATTGGCACTTTTTACATAATTACTCTGAACATAGACTTGGTCGTATCTGGGTGTGTTGGCGTGAAGGGGTGATTGTAACACCTCTCCTCGTCACTTCCCAAGTTATTACGGTCCTAGCTACCCTTTTAACTGGAGATTCCATATTAATCTCTTGTGTTTATGCCTCAAATTTTTAGGTCGAACGAACTCACTTATGGGCAGCTCTTCGTCACAGTCGCTACCTCTATGGTTCTCAACAAGTCTCGTGGCTCGTGTTCAGTGACTTCAACGAAGTCCTAGCACTCTCCGACCATTCTATATCGCGCTCTCAGACTCGTATTCTTGGGATGCAGCAGTTTCAAGACTTCATTCACACCTGTGACTTGACTGATATGGAGTACATTGTTCCGTGTTTCACATGGTGGAATCACCAAAGTGCTAATCCCATTGCCAAAAATTTTGATCGGGCTCTCATAAATGATTCCTGGATCTCGGCTTTTCTGCATGCTTACACTGCTTTCGAGTCAAATGGAGTATCTGATCACGCTCGCTGTGTCGTCAATTTCGCCTCTTACACTAACTCCATTCGTTAGCCTTTTCGCTTTAATAATTTCTGGATTGATGATTCCACTTTTTTTATCTCTTATCAGGTCTCATTGGCTTGCATCGACCACTATCTCTCATTCCCGTCTTGCTCTGCGACTTCTCCAAAGCAAGCTAAAGACGCTAAAGTACCCACTTCGCCAGTTAAATTCAACACGTTATGGAGACTTGACAACACGTGTGAACGCGGCGTATGCTCATCACATTCAGTGTCAGACCATGGTCCTTTCTAACCCATCATCCACACAAGTCCACGCGACTGAGATTGCAGAGCAATCATGGCGTTCATTGGCAGTAGCTGAAGAACGTCTCTATCAGCAAAAGTCTCGGATTAATTGGCTACGATATGGGGATCAGAACACAACTTACTTTAATCGCGTTTCTAAATCTTGGGCTTCTAGGAACACAATAAAGCGCCTTTGTCTTCCGAATGGTGTTGTCACTACATATATTCACACTATTAAAGAAGCCGTTGTCTCTCACTTCAAGTCCTTTCTTCAGGCATCAGATACTCTCACCCTGATTCCCGCTTCTACTCTCTCGGAGTTGCTCTCCTTTAGATGTTCAGCGGATCTTTGCGCCTCTCTGGTTGCTCCGGTTCTTTCCGCAGAGATCCACTCTACTCTTCTTGCTATACCCTCCAATAAAGCCCCAGGACCAGATGGCTTCACTACTGAGTTTTATAAGGCGGCTTGGCTGTACTTGGTAATGACTTTGTCGTTGCGGTTCAGTCTTTCTTCTTATATTGTTTTCTGCCTGCAGGTATAAACGCGACACTGATTGCTTTAAGTCCAAAAGTGGAGGATCCCCAAACGATGAAAGACTATAGGCCCATTTCCTGCTGTAACATTATCTACAAATTCATCTCCAATATCATTGCCAACCGTCTTAAGCTCTGCCTACCGGAATTCATAGAGCCTAATTAGAGTGCGTTCATGCGCGACCGTCTCCTACTAGAAAATGTCCTGCTTGCCACTGAAGTTGTCAAGGACTATCATAAGCCAACTCTCTCCCCAAGCTTTACTCTTAAATTAGATATTTCGAAAGCTTTTGATACCATTAATTGCGAGTTTATAGTTTTGGTGCTGCAGGTTATTGGAATCCCTGAACGGTTCGTGCATTGGATTTATCTCTGTCTATCCACAGTGACGTTCCCGGTCATGATCAATGGTGAACCAGCGGGTTATTTTCATAGTAGCCGAGGTGTTCGACAGGGTTGTGCTCTATCCCCCTACCTTTATGTCGTTGCCACTAATGTTCTATCTCGCCTACTCAACTCAGCTACGACCTCGGGTTTGTTTGGCTATCATCCTAATTGTCAGCCTATAGGACTAACTCATTTGTGTTTTGCAGATGATATTCTGATATTCTCAGATGGCACCCTAGGCTCTCTTCAAGGAATTCTCCAGGTCATGGAGACGTTCGGCTCCGCCTCCGGGCTTAGAGTTAACCTCGCCAAGTCCTCAGTCTACCTCCCTCAAGTTCCAACATTAGCTTTATGGCAGTTTCTTGCTACTTCAGGAATCGTCTGTGACTCTCTTCCGGTTCGTTATCTGGGATTACCCCTCACAACCAAGAGTCTCTCACCAGTCGACTATGCTCCCCTTCTCGATCGGGTCCGATCCCGCATCAATTCTTGGTCTGCCAAGTTACTTTCTTTTGCAGGTCGCCTTCAGCTCATCAACTCGGTCCTCATCAGCATCGTCAACTTCTGACAATCTGCTTTCCGCCTTCCCAAGAAGTGCTTACAGACTATTAATAGTCTATGCAGCAATTTTCTTTGGTCAGGTAACGCGAACTCGCATTCAATGTCTAAAGTTTGCTGGTCGGATGTATGCAGGCCAAAGGATGAAGGAGGCCTCGGTATTAGGAGGCTTGAGGATGCATCCACAGTGTTTGCTCTCTCACTCATTTGGCGCCTCTTTTTTAACACTATGTCGCTTTGACGCGCTTGGACTCGTCACTTTCTACTTTGCAACACTACCTTCTGGGATGCTCCAATCACCACTCGAGGCTCATGGATGTGGCATAAGCTTCTCAAGCTTCGTCCACTAGCCATTCACTTCATTCGTATCTAGATATATTATTGTTCTAGCACCTCGTTCTGGTTTGACCCTTGGTCCCCCTTTGGTTCTTTATTTAACTGTGCAGGTTAAATCGGTATTAGGGAGCTTGGTGTTCCGCGGCCTGCCAGGGTGGCGGATGTGGCATTACACTTGGGTTGGCGTATTCGGGCTTCGCGCAACCAGCAATATCGCGATCTCCAAGACCGTATTGTTCGTTTGCCGCAACCACTTCCCCATTCGGGTTCGGACTACCCTCTATGGCGCCATCGCACTGATGCATTCCATCCTACCTTTTGCTCTCGCCATACGTGGGAGCAGATCCGTCAGCGCTCCCTAAAACAGTCGTAGTTTTTGACAGTCTGGTTCCCGCAATCGATACCCAGGTATGCTTTTATTACCTGGTTGGCTGTGCTTGACAGGTTGTCTACAGGATGGCGTATGCGTGCTTGGGGCATTCACCAAGCTTGTATCCTCTGTGGTGATCCAGATGAGACTAGGGACCACTTGTTCTTTGCATGCCCCTATTCTTTCACGATATGGGACTCCTTCGCACCATCTATTCTCCGCCGGTCTGCTTCGCCGGATTGGACACAAACACAACTAGCCTTTAGACGTCATTCACTCCATTGTCAAGATCGTGCTCTACTCCGCCTTCTCTTCCAAGCAACCATCTATCATATCTGGAGGGAGCGCAACAACAGCATCCATGGCACATCTCCCCGTCAACCAGACTTATTATGAACAACCATCGCCCACTGCATCTCCGATCGCATAGTGAGCCTTCACTACGCTCCTGACTCCCGATATGCATCCTTGGGAACGCGCTGGGCATCCTACTTGGCTTAGCACTCATGTTATGATCTGATCACCTGCTTTTCTTCTAGCTATTACCAGTCTTCTTGCTCTAGCTTTGTCCCATTGGGTTTTCTAGGGACAGGTTTTAACGAGGCATCCTTGTACCGCATCATAGCGAACTCGATTTCTTTCTACTATCCCAATTTTATTGCTTTTTAAGTCACTTGAATTCTCTTTGTACATATTACTTTATTCTTTTTGATATATAAATTTAACATTTCATCAAAAAAAAATTATCATTCGAGATACACGTATAAATTTATATAAATCTATGATATACATGATAATGATATTGTTTAAGATTTTAGAAAAAAAACTAATCTGAATATTGGTTTATGGAAACCATTAGCCATTCACGACAATATAATANATACATTATGATATTTGAACATATTTATATCATATATTAATTTTAAAATAATATTTAATTATGTAAAATATAAAATTATATCATTATTCCTTATATTGTTAAATATTTATGTAAAATATACATATTATATAAGTTTACGCGTAGATATATAAGGAAAATATATATCTTTGATTCTAAGTTTGTTGAAAGTGGTAT
>OVBE01013609.1:0-12596 GCA_900406425.1 Iberis pinnata | reverse complement strand
CCTATACTGTACTACAATGATCTGTTCTCTGCAGTAGTAGTTTAGGATTAAATTCTAGACCTATCAGCAGACCCATCACACCTCCAACATATGCCCAAAATTGGTATGTATTCGCGTTAATCGACTATCATTCAAGATACATGTGGTTGATTCTTTTAAAAGAGAAAAGCGAAGCATATGAAAGCTTTAGGAGATTTAAGGTGAAAATCGAACAAGAGACAAAGAAGAAGTTTACATGTTTTCGTACCGATAGGGGGGGGGGAGAGTTTATGTCTCTAGATTTTTAGAATTTTTGCGATAAAGAAGGATTTAAGAGACATCTAACTGCTCCATATTCGTCTCAGCATAATGAAGTAGTAGAGAGAAGAAATAGAACTCTAATGGCCATGACTCAAAGAATCCTAAAACACATGAAAGTTCCTAACGTCTTATGGAGAGAAGCAGTAAGACACTCCACCTATCTGATTAACAGAGTTGCAACAAGAACGTTAGTTGGGCAAACACCTTACGAATGTTTCAAGGGGAAAAAACCGCATATATTGCATCTTTGCATCTTTGGATGCATTGGATATGCTAAGATTGAAGGTCAAAACCTCAAGAAACTCGATGATAGATCAAGAGTACTTGTTCATCTTAGAACTAGACCAAGATCAAAGGCATATCGCATGTTAGATCTATCAAGAAGGAAGATTGTGGTGAGTAGAGATGTAATCTTATGAAAAGAAAGGCTGGAACTGGAATAAGATGAATGAAAACGTCTTTATGCATGGTGGAACATTTATGATACCAAATAATCAAGAGGAAGAAAAGCATCATGATCATAATATTCACGATGGAACGCATGATCATGGAGTCAACGTTGAAGAAGAGGAAAGCGTTAAGTTCGAAGGATACATTGAGCTTGAAGAAAACATTGAGAAAGAAGAAAACGTTGGGCAAGATGGAAACAATGAAGAAGAAGAAGAAAACGTTGGAGAAATCAACAAACATATAACACTCAGAAGATCGACAATAACAAGAGAAAAGCCAACTTACCTAGGAGATTATATCCTTGCGGTCAAAAGTGAAGAAGAGAAGGTTTTGATGATAAGTAATGATGAACCTTACGATTTCAATGAAGCTAAAAGAGTTAAAGCATGGGTAGATGCATGTGAAAATGAAATCAAATCAATAGAGAAAAACAAGACATGGCGTTTAATGGTTAAAATAGAAGAGGACTGTTCGAATGCCACTCTCTGTTCGTCTATGAAAATAGACGAGGACATGTCACTTCCTGATCATCTATGAGACTAGACGAAGACTGCTTGAATGCTGCTTTCTAGTCGTTTATGAGAATAGACTATGACTTCTTTGATGCCACTTCCTGGTCATCTTTGAAAGTAGATGAAGACTGCTTTGACGCCACTTCCTGGTCGTCTATGAGAGTATATGAGGATTGCTTTGATGCCACTCTCTGGTTGTCTACGACAGTAGACAAGGATTGAGTTTGGTTCCTTCTCTCTGGTTCCTTATACAGTGTTGATGGTGTTCTTAGCAATCGGGAAGTTAGTACTCTTTTCCAGTTTTGGTGACCTCTTTCTAAAATGTGATTGGCTTCCTTTTATAATCGTTGTGAGTCACTGTGGCTGGACCCGCCGTGAATAGATCCTTTGACCCGTGCATCTTTGAGTTGGGTGATGCCCGTCTGACCTGACTCTCTTCATAATCCATTTTTAGCGGTTTGTGGAATTTAGCCCTCGAGCTCTTAGTGAGCCGCGGGATGAATACTAACCCAAGTCTGGGGTGAATGCTAACCCAAACCCAACATGTAGTGACCATTCTTATTTTCTCTCTTTTCTTTTTCTTTCTCCACAACTTGATGAATTGTGGTTACGAACATATATTTTTTGTAAATGATTCAACGTGTATTGATGAAACCGAGCAACAAAATAAAATGGTAAATGAAAAACATTTAGTGGATGTTATTGGTTATACGATTTTAATGGATTTGAAAATCCAATTGAAATCAGGTGTTATTGGATTAATGTTTTCAAAATTCTTTTTGAAATCATGTGTTATCCGTTTAATGATTTGTAAATACTAGTTGAAATCCAATGTTATTCTTTTCATAATTTGATATTGGATTTCAAATTTTACTTTGTATTTTAATGGATTTGGAAGGATTTCAAAATCATGGTATTTCAAAATCCAATGATTTCAAAATCCATAAATTTTCAAATTCTCATGGATTCATAAATCCATTAAAATAGCATAATCAATAACACCCATGTAATCATTTAATATAAGGTAGTACTCTATATCACGCCCTCATGTCTATGTTAACCAGAGGCGTTACTCCTCTTACGTCGTATCTCCAATGGTTGTCATGGTTTGACTAAGACCATCTCATTGCATTCCAACATTTCCAACGCTCCAAATTTATTACGCCACCAAACTATAAACATCCAAACTATTTTACTCAAAACTTTGAAGTTTTTAAATTTGATACTTAAATTTATCCTACTTGTTGTGTGACCTCCTAAACTACTCATAACTCATCAATTATCCCTAATATATCTAAATTGCAATTAAAAACTAAAAAAGCGGTTAAAATTGCATTTTGGGTCAAATTAAAACACAACCCAATCTCGATTTTAACCTATACCTGATTTTATTCAATTCCCAAACCCAAACCATCATCATCCTCATAATCAACATTAGCTGTTGAGTTCTAACGTTGAAGGAGTTCCTCTCTGTAACTTGACATGGTTTCATTACTATATTGAGAGTACTAGAAACCTTGACATTACTCTGCTCGATCGCCATTCCTTATAAAAACCCTCAATTCTCACTCAAAGAAATAGTCTTTTCAATCAAAACTATTTACTTTAATCGGACTGAACGATAACCCTAACATATAACAAAACATAAACACCATTCAGAAATCGAACAAGAACAAATCAACAGAATAATTGTAAACTCTATGAAATCAATTTAACGTCAACAATCGGATTTTTCGTTATTGAACCCTAATCCCCAACTCGTGAAAACCCCCAAACTTTCTTTTTTTTATATATATATTTCAGGTTAGGGTTAGTATATAATTAAAATCGAGTTTTAATTTAGATGCGACTAGGAATTGAGTTTTAATTTAACATAAAACACGATTTTTAATTATTTTTCTATTATTAATCGCAATTTAGGCTTTTTAGTCTTTGATAGAGATAATTGATTAGGTCAAATAGTTTGAGGGATTGGGTAAAAAACAATGTAAATTCAAATATTAGATTCAAGAGTTTTAAAAAAAAAATAGTTTAGATGCATATAATATGAAAGACATAGTAAAGTCAACCATTTTAGATACGAGAAAATGGTATAATCTCTCAAAAAATTTATTATTTAAAAAGTTATTTACCTGATACTGTTTTATTATTTACTTCTTATGATGCAAGACATTTTTCGAAATTGAGAAAGAAAAGAACATAACAAATAGGGAAAATTCCCAAAAAATACACGAGCTATTGAAAATCTGGAAAAAAAATACATAAACTATTTTAGTTAGGTGTTTAATATACCAAGTATAAGAAATTTGTCTTTTAATACACGAACTTTCAAAATTCGTAGACTTTCAACATCGCAATTAACAAACGTTAATTCATTTAACTATGGTTAATTAGTTCTGTTAACTTTTAACCATTTGTGGTTACGTTAACTCAATAATAACGCAACGAAGAAGATGGCCGGAGAATCAGTAAAGCCATTCTGGGCAATTTCATTTCGATTTTGGTAGATTTCAATTTTGATTTTTATTGAATCCTTAGTTTTGTAGATTTTGATTTTGTATTTTCATTCTGGGCAATTGAATTTGGTGAAACCAATTAGATAAATGAAAGAGAACAACTGTTTCTTTGTCACTGCTAAATACATAGCCGAAGACATTCCTGCAGACTAATAGAGTCGTACTCACCATCAATCCCACTACTAATGCAACAGACATTGCAGCGTAGACCACGATATGTGCTTCTCGAGAGTTTCCAGCACCTAATTCATTTGAGATTCTTGTGCTGCGCAAGAAAACATTGGGCACTGCCGGAGATAGTGTATTCGGATTCTGCTGGTTTTATCAGGTGTTTTGGAGTTTCATAGCTCTATGGTTAGGGGCGGTTTTTGGATGGACGGTTCTCCAGCGGGTGATGTTTCTTTGTCTCTCTCCTATCATCCTTCTCGGCGGCGGTGACGACTGGTGGAAGATTTGGTGCCTCAGATGTGTACCGTTTTGTTGGTTGAAGCTTGGTGGTTGGACAGGCGGCGGATGAAAGCGAAGAGGGATTAGGGCACACCTTCTGTTGCTGGACTGTTTATTGGGTCTGTGTATATATAGCTGGAGGCCCAATTGTCTATTGGAATTTTCTTTCGTAATCATAGGTGTTTTAAGTAGTTTTTTGTTATAATTGTTGTCTTATATTTGTATTAGAATTAGGAGTACATTTGCTTAGGGGCATAATATCTGCTACAATCGTCTGTTTCAGTCTTCGACTGATTATCAGAAATTTAGAATATTGCTTTAGTTTAGATTCTTCTAAACTACGTTCTCCCACGTTCTCCCATTTTGGGAGTTCTTTTTCTTTTAGGATATTTTTATCACCTCTTTTATGAGGTCATTTATCCTGCGTGGATCTGCATCTTCCTCATAGTGGGATTTATTGTACCTTTCCATGAGTTGTATTTTATATTTTAATACAATATATATTGACGAAAAAAATTTTGATTAAATTAGAAGTCTACATTCGGCGTTGCTCGTAGCGTAATCCACGAGAACGATTCAGTCAAGATTCAAGATTTCGGATTCGACTATTTCCTAAAACAAAATCTTAAATAAATTTAACAAAAAAAATTTATAATAAAATGTAAAAAATTAGTGAATGAGCCAATCTGAAACAAAAGCTAAAACAATTTCAGATTGTTTCTTTTTTTTACTCCAGTCACATGCATACATTTACATAAGGAAATAATGTTAAACGTAAATTAATTAATCATATATACATGCTATACACTATTTGTTTTTGTTTTTAATTGTGGCATGTGCCTTTGATTGTGAATTGTGATCTTTGTCTGGTAAAACTAGTAATAATACAAAAACACAACTTAACTTTCTAATAAATTTTGACTTTAAACCAGACGGTATAAGATTTTTATTATTTATTCTTAATTGGATTAAATGCGTGCGTCTAGTAAAGTTTTATATTATAAAAGAGTATTTGATATATCAAATGATTATAGATAGACTTTTATGGATTTAAATGCGACCAGAAAAATTTCACAGTTTAGATCATATAATCTTAGAGTATGTCCAATGGTTGGAAATGCACCTGATTTCTTTTAAAATTTTTTTTACTATTTTAAGTTTTCTTCATCCTCATCCTCTGTCTTAAGATATTCTCTTCTAGAAGTAAAAAAAACCCGTATTTCAAACAAGAGGTCTGAGAAGCCTCTCGTTTTCTTTTTTTCTTCCTTTTTGTTTTTCAATATTATTTTTTCATTAAAAACCCCTATATAAAAACCCCATTGGACATGGTATTATGAGTTCCGTATAAGAAACTTTTATACTTAACTGAACTTTATAACAGACTTTTAAAAGTATTATACTTTATAATGTAAATAAATTCACATATAATACTGATTCATTCTCTCAGAAAGCTACTTTCTCTCCCTAGTGTATATATATCGCCTAAGCTCGTGACCCAACATAGGCCCAGTAATACCGATTCAGATCGTATGAGAATATTATTCCACAATATTAGTGTTAGTTCCACAAAGTTAGGAAGTAGTAGAGTAAATATAGTATTCAGTTGTTATTTTGAATTGACTATAAGAAGCCTTGTATTGTACGTACGATATATTGAATGACATAGACAAAGTTTAATCTCTTGTTTCTTCTGAGAATCTTGCAGAGATGATGTCCACGAAACCTGTAACGGAGGTCGCCGATAAGCTTCGCAACTCATTGAATATAAAGCCACATTCTGTTAATGGCGGTCTTCGATCACCAATTATTCCGCTTCAGACTTGTCCGAGTGGACTCACTTCGGCCGCTACCACAACTACCTCTAGTAGTTGCAGTTCTAGCTCGTCTGGACAAATTCCGGTTACAAGAAAATCTGTTTCTGGTCTGGCAAATGCCGTTCGGTCTTCTAAGTCTAGTAGTTCACCCAGAGAAGCTAAATCCTCCAAAGTTCCCACCAGCTCTAAATCCTCAAAGGTTGAGTCTCCCACCGCCGCGACTGGGAATGTGAGACCATCGGGTGCGACCTCGGACTCGACTTCTTCGGGTAAAGCAAAAACATCTGGTAAAAGCACTCCCGCGCCGATCAAAATACATCCCGCCGGGAATCTAGTCCCGTCCGGGGATGTCAAAATTACAGGGATGACTCAAGGAGATCCAAAAACCGCAACACTTGGTCCAGGTGCGTCAACATACGGATACGGTAGCGTAATGCCAGGAATTAGCTTCGAGCCATCGTCTTCGTCAAAAAACATGGTTCTTACCCCAGATGCTGTTACATTGTGGAAGAAAATGTTGAGAAGTTCAAATCCAGAAGAAGTTAAAAGAATTGGAAATGATTTGTACGATAACGGTTTTTTCACTGAGGCTTTGAAGTTGTACGACAGAGCAATATATCTCAAACCGGGTAATGCCATATACCATAGCAATCGAGCAGCAGCATTGTCGAATTTAGATCGAATTGGTGAAGCTGTGATTGCTTGTGAAGTTGCTATTAAACTTGATCCAAAATTTGAGAGGGCTCATCACCGTTTAGGTGCATTGCTTTTTAGATTAGGTCAAATTGATAATGCAGGGCGTCACTTTTATATGGTGAAGGATCCATCAGATCCTATGTTAGAGAAGAAGCTTCAAATAGCAGATAATTATATTGAGAGATGTAGTGATGCAAGAAGACATGGTGACTGGAATAAAGTATTGAGTGAAGCAAGTAAAGCTATGGCGTCTGGAGCTGATTATTCTCCTCAAGTAAGTAAAACAAAATCAACAACTAACATTCTTTTGAAGAATCTGAATTTTTACAAATTGTGCAGCTAGGAATGTGTAAAGTTGAAGCACTATTGAAACTCCAAAGGCTTGAAGATGCTCAATCATCACTAGCATCTGTCCCTAAAGTAGAACCATTCCCAGCTTCCTTCTCAAAGACTCGGTTTTTCCTTATGAATTGTGAAGCTTACGTATTTTTTGTGAAATCCCAAATAGAGTTGGCTCTAGGAAGGTTTGAAAATGCAGTCACAGCTGCAGAGAAAGCTTCAGAGATCCATCCAGGAAACGTTGAAGTTGGTGCATTGTATAAAAAAGTAAGAGTGATTATTAGGGCGCGTGATCTTGGTAACAATCTGTATGAATCAGAAAGATACAGTGAAGCAAGTGTAGCTTATACGGAAGGTATAGCGTATGATCGATTCAATGCTGCTCTGTTATATCACAGAGCAGAATGTTTCTTTAAAGTTGGGAACTGGAAGAGCTCAATCGAAGATTGTGACAGTGCATTGCTCATTTTACCAAGTTACACAAAGCCTCGTCTTACAAGAGCAACTTCATATTGCAAGGTAAAATGCAAACTATGATATGATATGACATAACTTAAAGTTTTGTCTTATTACACTTGTCCTAACATGTGAAAGTGTAGCTTGAAAGATGGGATAGAGCAGTGAGTGATTATGAGATCTTAAAAAGGGAAATGCCTTTGGACAAAGAAATTGGTGAATCTTTGTTTCAAGCTCGAGTTTCATTGAAGAATTCTCAAGGAGGAGCAGTTGTAAACATGCAATTTAAAGGAGTAGTTGAGGAGATTTCTAGTCTTGAAGAGTTAAAAACTGTATTGATCCGACCTGGTAATTGTAACTCCTCCTTTTTTTTGTAAAGAGTGAACTTTTAGTTAACTTGTTGTACACTTCAATGTCAATTTGGTAGGAGTTTCAGTTGTTCACTTTTTCAAAACGTCTGATAAAGAATGCAAGGAGATGTGTGCTTTTATGGACGAACTCTGTATTCGTTACCCATTCTTGCACTACCTCAAGGTATAAATTAAATATTAACGAAACTTGGCAGGGTACATGTGTCTATGATGAAAAAACTCACCTTACTATGATGTTTCAATAGGTGGAGATCGAGAAATGTCGTGAGTTGGGTGATGCAGAGAATGTGAAAGCTGTGCCAACGATCAAGTTTCACAAAGTTAGGACTCGGATAAAGGAAATGGTGTGTCCAAGCAAGGAAGAATTGGAGAAATCAGTGAGACACTTTAGCCTTTAGAAAACTCTGTTAAAAAACAACAATCATATATTTATTCAATTAAAACATTGTATTATTTGAAATTAGATGACATGGATCATTATCTTAACCTACTCTAATTGGAAATTAGTTACTCTAGGTAGAGGTAGGGGGAAAAATGCCAAAAAAACCATGAACTTTCAATTTTAGGCCATTAAAAACATCAATTTGTTAGTAAGTTATTTTAATCCTAAATTTTGTGTGTTGTGCCGTTTTAAACCCGAACTAATATTGACCAAGCCGATTTAGATCTTGAAATAGTCAACCGTTAATTTTTATTTAACACTGTTAAAAGTCTTTTAAAAATGAATGATTAAGCAGATGTTTAGTGTTCTATTGAAACCGACCAAAAAGAAAGAGCAAATCAAAGTTTCATGAGATCATAGCAATTTCACCAACAAACACAAATCTAGCAGCCATTGACACAACAAACACATCGCTTTTCCATTACTACTACTATGGAAAAATCTTTAGTTCAATCAGAAAATAAAGTAACAAGGCGTTACTTACATGTTTCATCATCCCATTCATAATGTCATCGAATACTTGGTTGTCAACAAGAGAATTAATTATCTGTCTTTTCCAACTTCATATGTGGATCCACCACCATTACAAGTTTTCCGAAATACTCCTGACTATTGAGTGTAGCAATGTCGTCTATTGGGCTTATCATTTTTTGAAATCCGAAGAGGAAGATAAATTGGGGCGAATGTGTATAAAGCAATGAGGGTGCACATGCACCCATTACTTTTGAAAATTAATCTAATTTTTAAATATTTCCCCATTTTCATTTGTTAATTATGTTTGTGCACCCATAAAAATTTAATCCTATATTCGCCCCTGAGATAAATGCTTAAGATTAACTTCTCTTTTTAATTAAACAAATTATCAAACACCTATTTTTACTAATGATTACATCAAGTACTTGAAAAGTTAGAACTTAAAAGCTTAAATAAGAGATCAGACATAATCTCCACGGACATAAAACTTCAACAACTCTTGGGTTTAGTGTTAGTGTTTTAAGCTAAAGCTGCTTGAAACAAACTCTGGAATGTCTCAGGCGGTTGAGCACCACTGAGTTTCACATTTCCGTTGATCTGACCAAACAATTCAAAGTAGAGACACAATACTTAAGACTAAGGACACATTAAAAATGGCGGTCTGTACCACTTCTTATAGCAGCAAGTTACTTACTAATGTGGAACTCCCGTGATATTTCGTGAGTACTTCTCCACCTCTTCTTTCACCTTCATTACATAAGAAGATCATAAACATATCATTCAGTAATTAACCAATAGAAGAAACAGTAACGATCACATGATTAAGTAAAAAGTAAAAACACACCTTTGTAACTCCATTTTTGGGATTTGAGAGGAATACTTCTGCTCCTTCTATCACAAGCTTCTTGGTTGTCTCAAGTAAAAACTCTCCGAAGTTACCCCAAGGTTCGTAGGTTAGCAAGTTTTGTACAGTTTAGCATCTAAGGATACTCAATCAAGAACTCACGTATTCTGCAGACTAAGAGTTTTCTGATAGAAAATTAGAAATCTACCTATCACCAATGAACTTTTCCAGCGTAAAGTAACCGAGACACAATTCCTCAAGAAGGCTATTGTTGTCTCATCAACACGATCGAGACTGCAGTTTTGTTGGTGAAATTGCTATGATCTCATGGAACTTTGATATGTTCTTTCTTTTTTTCGGTTTCAATCGAACATTAAACCTCTGCTTAACCATTCATTTTTAAGAGACTTTTAACGGTGTTAAATAAAAATTAACAGTTGACTATTTCGAAGTCTAAATCGTCTCGGTCAATATTAGTTCACGTTTAAAATGACACAACACAAAAAAATTCAGGATTAAAATGACTTACTAACAAGTTGAGGTTTTTAATGGCCTAAAATTGAAAGTTTGTGGTTTTTTGGCATTTTTGCCTAGAAGTAGGTCATTGACCTTCCTCTGATTAATATTTGGTGTTATTACTAGTATTATCTATTTTCATAAATTATTCTGTGATACAAAATCTTTTAACTGTGCGTTATTTGCATTATTATTAACTGTTTGCGGTGTGCGAGCTACAAAATTTAACTGATCCATCGTCCATCAATGAAAATGTTAAAAGTGTGTATTAGATATTATTGCTCAAGTTTTTAAAATTGAAGTTATATCTATGTTAGATATTTGTTACGTAAGGAAAATTGTTTTAATCACACATGAACTTAAATATTTAGATAAAATAGATGATTTATGGGCTAAATGTATTTCTAAGTAGAAACATGTATTGTTGTAACAAATTAATATGTGCTTTTAAATAATATAATTTGTTGTTACATTCATGCAACATGCTAAAAAATTAAGGCAAAAGTACTTACTTGACCTATATTTTCCAATCAATTGCATACGTAATCCGACATTATCGCGAATTACTGGAGATAACCCAATTTTTGTTTAACCTCATTCTACCCCTCGGTCATGAAGAAACAAAAAATAATAGAAAAAAAAAATAATTTGAGGAGAGAGAAAAAAGTTTTCCAATAATTGTGAAAATGTCACAGCGTGATCTGGCGGCGAGAAAATCTGCGAGAATTTGAAATGCAGATTTTGTTTGGGTGTAGTTTTGTTTTCGCATATATGTTTTTGCCGATTTATTTTTCTCTGTTGATTTTTGACGTCGCAGATTTTTCTCGCAAATTTGTTTGAGTATTTGGCCGCAGATTTTCTGGAATCGTCGACGTCACCGCAGAATTGTCGACATCGCCGCAGATTTTTCGTTCCATTGTCGAGTTTCTGTCGCAAATTTTTGAATAAAACTGGGGATTTTTTGAAATTGCAGATTTTTTTTTTTTGCAGAGTTATGCTGACATTGCCGATATCTCTGTGACTGCAGTTATATTTGTAACTGTAGAATTATTTTTTTTTAACAGTAGATTTTTTTGTCGTCACCGCAGAGTAACGACTTTCTGAAATTGCCAGATTGACCCCTTTCGTTCGAGACTGGCGTTTTTTTTAAATCTGCAATGGCCGAAGATATTTTCTCACGTGGTCGCCGATTTTTTTCTTACGGAACTGACGCTCACGTTACCGCAGATATGTTTGCCGCAGATTTGTCCTAATCCTTTGACCACCGTTTTTTTTAAATCTGCGGTGTTTTGTTCTGTCGAGTTTTAAAAATCGTGGCAGATTTGTTTTGTTAAACTCATGCGACGTCGTTTTTCACGGCCCATATGATATGACCGAATGGAAAAAATTTGGGCCATTTTAAACGACGTCAGTTTAAAATTTTCATTTCCTATCAAGAATTTGTCTAAGTGGCTGAATAACACGGTGTCGTTTTGGATAGTGTTGTCGACATTTATTGATTATCGCCGATATTTCTAAAAACTCGGTTCGACTACCCATTAAACCCTAGTTAAATCCTCTCAATCGCAACTGTTGATTTACAACCTTTCAGTTTCTATATATATACTGCTTTGCCTAACTTGTTATACGTCAATTTTGTTCATAACCGTAATTTTTGAAGCGAAAAAATGGACGAGGATTGGAAAGTGTGGGTCAAATACTGTTTATACCTTATTTCCAGTACATACTACTAATCTTTTGTTTGGGTTTTTGTAGATAGCGACGGAAGAGAAGGATGAGTTCGCAGAATTTTTGGAACTCTATAACGAAGCGAAAAAGTCAACAAACATTACAAGGGTCANGCTTATCGAGCTATGGTGAAGTCGATGGATGAGGCGATGGAGATGGGGGACCGTGAAGGGGATGAAAGTCCTTGTTGATTTTGATTATGTTTTAATGACTATGTTTATGTTTATGTTTATATTTTGTAGCCTCTTTTTATTTTGAACTCGTCGTATCTCGGTTTGCAGTATGCATTCAGTTTATGTTAATTTCCATTGCCGTCTTTTATAGTGTTGCAGAATTATTTCTTATTTCCGTTTTTTAAAAAATCTTGAACACGAAACAAATCTCCAATGGTAAACACACTTCAAAATTGTAGTTGTCTCACCTAAAAAGGTGTGGCGTTTCAGTAAAAGTCATCATTATACATAATTAAAGAGAGGCACCGTGTCAGAACACCAAAAAAGGTGTGCCCTTGCAATCTCAACCGCTTGTTGACAACATGGTATTTACCACTGCCGATTTGTTTTTAATTGCCGGTTTTTAAACAAATCTGCCACAAAAAACAAATCTTTAGTGAAAAAAAACCGCAACCCTTCGGTTACCTCCTTTGACTTTCTATAAATAATGCCAACCCTAAAAGTTTATTTCTATCAGT
>OVBE01013608.1:0-12596 GCA_900406425.1 Iberis pinnata | reverse complement strand
TTGTTTAGAATGGGTTAACTGACCCCACTTGACTTTTGATATATATATATATATATATATATTTTTTTTTTTTTTAACTTTTTTGAAAATTTTAATTCATCATCATATATATTATATTGATAATCCTCTATTTATGTATAAAAAAATTTTAAACTCCACTATTTATAAAATTTAAGTCTACTTTCTTTTTCATGGTTATTTTTTCTCTACCTATTATTTTTGATATATGTTTTCTTATTACTTCTCAGACTCTTTTAATTATTATTATTATATGTTAATTCGCATTTTTGAAATATCAATTCCACCTATATTAAAAATATCGTGAAAATACTTTTGTTCAAAAAATATAAACAATATAAATAATTTTAGGATATCAAATTTAAATTGTAAACCAAAAATTAAACTTTAACTCTTAAAAGTAATATATATGGGCAGCTAAATCATAAGATCTATCCCTCTTTTCCTCATGGATTCAGGGGAGCCCTGTATTGAAATCCCTAACTCTGTCATCTTAAACAATCGGAATAATTGGGATTCTTTTATTCTTGGTCAATTCCATGGCAAAGCCCCACCTCCAGGAACCTTCCATGCTATAGTCAATGGCATATGGAACCCCAAACTCAGAGATATCACCATATCTAAACTCTCAAAAGACATTATCTCATCAAAATTCCAAATGCTGCCACCAGAAAAAGAGTTCTTGCTTAGGAAATGTGGCACGTGGAAAACCAGGCACTTTTTGTGGCCACTTGGGAACCTGGACTAGAGCCATCAGTACATGAATTGAAAGCAGTTCCTGTGTGGATTGATTTCCACCATGTCCCTATGCAATTCTTCTCTGAAGATGGATTGCAACGAATTGCAAGCCTAGTAAGAGACCCTGTTTCTCTTCATCCTAATACGACGAAGATGACAAATTTCGAGATAGCTCGGTCCTAGTTATTATGGACCCTTCAAAACCACTGCCAGAAGCTGTAAACACGAAATATGAATCTGGTCAGATACAAAGAGTTCTTGTTTCAAGCCCATGGATGCCTCCTCTATGTTTTTTCTGTGAAGAAATTGGACATACCTTAAAAAGATGTCCTAAAGCCCCTATCCAATGTAACATCTGCAACTCCACTTGCCACAAACCAGATGAATGCACCAAAGCAAAGTTCAAGAAAACCAGACCTAACAAGAAATCTCAGGACCTAGTTCCATAAGGAACTAAACCAGCAAAAAGGCTAAAGGACAATCACAGAGATCTTACTTATGTTGAGAAAAAGAGCCAATCATCATCCTCTGGACAGACCTTACAGGACCCTACCTTGATGGCTAAACAGGACAGGGCTTACTCCTTAGTAGTCCCAAAGGCTGTTGTTAACCCTTCACAAGACCTTTTTCCACCCAAGGTAACCCTTGTTGGTGCTAGTATATCCAAGGACACCATCATCTCACATTCTCCTGTTAAGAATTCATCTAAAGATATGGCTCACTTATCTAAACCTACTTCACCAAGGGATCAGAAAGGGAAAGATATTACCACCAATCTTTCATCAGAGACTGACCAAGGAACATACTATTCAGAAGAATTTTCTGACTCTTCTACTGATCCATCTGTAAAGGACGATAACCCTATTGACTCATTGGAATTCACTGAGTATATTTCCAAGAAAAGGAAAAAGTTTGAGGCTCAACTACACAAGCATCTTCTTAAACAGAAGACACTCAAATCAGCAAGAAAAGTTTCAATGGGGCAAGCCCCTTCCCCCAAATAATCCCTTATGTTAGATTTTTTCTGTTGGAATGTTTGGGGGTTTAATAAATTTAGTAAGCGTAATAACCTAAAGAAGTGGCTCATTTCTAGTAAAGTTCTTTTGGGCAGTTTCATTGAAACAAGGGTGAAAGAGATAAGATCTCAGAGAATTATGTCTTCTTCTTTCAAAGGCTAGTTTATGGTAAGTAATTATGAAATGGATGACTTAGGTAGAATATGGGTCATCTGGGATCCCACAGTTTTGACTAGTGTTTTGAGCAAGTCTGATCAGCATATTACTATTTTGGCGAAGCTCCCTTATCTGGATCATCAGTTAATCATTACTTTTGTCTATTCCAGAAACTATAAGTACAAAAGAAGACAATTATGGTCTGATCTTATCAGATTCAGTTCTCATTCTGTTGTTGGTGGCAAGGCCTGGTGTATCTTAGGTGACTTTAACCAGTCACTGGACCTTGAGGACTCATCTACTGGGGGTTCAAAGGTCATAAGTGGTATGAAGAAATTCAGAGAATGCCTTCTTCAATTAGAAATAGCTGACCTGAATTTCAGAGGCAATTATTATACATGGTGGAACAAGCAAGTCACTAATCCCATAGTAAAGAAAATAGATAGGGTTATTGTTAATGATAACTGGCAGCTATCTTTTTCAGAATCTCTTGCTAACTTTGGGGATCCTTTATTCTCATACCATTGCTCTCTTGGAGTTCAAATTCTTCCACAGCGACCATCACCAAAAAAGAGGTTTCTTATGGCAAACCACCTCTATACTGATGAAAACTTTCTGCCTATGGTAGAAAACAAATGGTCACATATGCACTTTAATGGCACGACAATGTTCACTCTATGCAAGAAACTTCAGAATTTGAAGTATCATATCATATCTTTTCATAAGGAAGTCTTCTCGGGGATTGGAAAACAGGTTATCAAGCCAATAGAGGATCTATCTACTGCTCAAGCAGCCTTCCTAACTAACCCCTCTTATGACTTGGCAAGAGCAGAGGCTCAGGCCTTTTCCAGGTGGTTTAAGCTATCAAATGCTGAAGAAAAATTTCTTATACAAAGGGCAAAGGTACACTGGTTGAACCATGGGGATACAAATTCAAAGTTCTTCCAAAAAATGCTCAAATCAAGACAAGCTGTAAACAACATCCACTACCTAATTCATGCTGATGGTACCCGAATAGAAGCTCCAGATGACATTGCTGCACATTGTGTTGACTTCTTCAAATCACTCTTGGGAACGCCATCTCCTCACCTAGATTCAAGCCAGCAAAACACTATTAGATCCCTGTCTAATTTCAAATGCTCAGAAGATATGAAGCAGGCTCTAATGTCACCAATAACAGAGGATGACATCAAGAATGTGGTATTCTCCTTACCAAAAAACAAATCACCTGGTCCAGATGGCTATAATGCTGAATTCTTCCAACACTCCTGGCCTTGGATGGGGCAAGATGTGATTAAAGCTGTTCAAGAGTTCTTCAGCACAGGGAAACTTCTGAAACAACTCAACTGCACACTCATTACTTTTATCCCAAAGAAGAAAAATGCAGATAGATTAACAGATTTTAGACCAATTTCTCTGTGCAATGTAGTCTATAAAGTTATCTCAAAGCTACTAGCTCTTAAATTGGAAAAGATTTTACCTCACATAATATCAAGATACCAGTCTGCTTTTGTGAAAGGTAGACTTCTTGTTGAAAATGTCTTATTAGCATTAGAGATGGTTCAAGGCTTTAACCAGAAAGGAATTTCAAGAAGAGCTCTATTAAAAATGGATCTAAAGAAAGCTTTTGACTCAGTTAAATGGTCTTTCCTCACCTCTGTACTAATGGAAGCTGACTTCCCTCCTCATTTTGTTAAATGGATACACCAGTGCATCTCTACAACAAGTTTCTCCATAAATGTCAATGGGATTCTCTGTGGCTTCTTCAAAGGAACTAAGGGATTGAGACAGGGAGACCCTTTATCTCCTCTATTATTTGTGATTGCAATGGAATTTTTTGCTACACTCATAGACTCTTACTTTGTTTTAGGGCAAATAGGCTTCCATCCAAAAGCAAAGAAGCTTAAAATCTCACACCTGGCCTTTGCAGATGATGTGATGATACTTTTTAATGGCAAGAAAAGATCTGCTCAAACAATTATGTCTGTTCTAGAACTTCTTCACAACATCTCAGGCCTTCAAATCAATTTGGAGAAGTCTGCTCTATACACAGCAGGTTTGAGTGCTTATGCTAAGTCCCAGCTGTTAGCTCTAGGCTTCACAGCTGGTTCCCTCCCAGTTAGATATCTGGGGCTCCCCTTAATGCACAGAAAACTACAAAAAGCAGATTATGACCCACTAATAGATGTTATATCCTCTAAGTTCAATCACTGGGCTAATAGAATGTTGTCCTTTGCTAGTAGACTTCTTCTAATCAAGTCTGTGATTTATAGTATTCTTAATTTTTGGTTTACTGCCTTTAGAGTTCCTCAAAACTGTCTAACATTGATCAAAAGCATGTGCATTAGATTCTTATGGGCAGGTGATATATCTGGAACAGGTGGTGCCAAAATCTCCTGGAACTCTTTGTGTTTACCCAAGCCAGAAGGAGGACTAGGCCTCCGGGACTTCAAGTCATGGAATTCTACTTTGTTATTTAAGCTTATATGGCTTCTCTTCACTAAAGCAGGCTCTATGTGGGTGGCATGGAACATAGAAACAAGATTGCAACAGAGCAGCTTCTGGTCACTAGAGCCTTCAACATCTGACTCCTGGATTTGGAAATCTTTATTATCCATAAGGCATGAGGCAAAACATTTCTTGAGATGCAAACTAGGCAATGGGAAGGACGCAAGCTTCTGGTTTGACAACTGGCTCAACAATGGCACTTCATCATTATGGGACATTATTAGACAGCAAGGTCCAATATCATCAGGAAATCATAAGGACATCAAGGTAGGAGATGTTATTCTGCATGGAAATTGGACTCACCCCTCAGCTAGAACAAGGAACCCAATACTGTCTCTGCTCAGATCTTCTCTTTCAAACCAACCCCCTCCTTTAGCTAATGCAGCCTCAGATTCCTACTATTGGCTTACCACCTATGCTCAATTGAAGGTTTTCAACACAGCTCTCACTTGGGAAATGATTAGACCACGCAACCAACCCCTTCCTTGGACCAGAACAGTCTGGTTTAACGGACACATTCCCAAACACTCCTTCACTCTTTGGGTGGCTCACTTGGACGGATTGCCTACCAAAAATCGCTTAATATCCTGGGGACTCAGGACTTCTCCTACATCGTCCTTTGTAATACGCAGGACAAAACCAGAGACCACTTGTTTGTCTTCTATGATTATGCCACCAGCATTTGGTACCAAATTCTTCAAAGGCTGGGACTCTCAACGTATCATCTTAGCTCCTGTAATCATGTAATGGACTTACCAACAGGCCTATCTCAAAAGGACAAAAGGCGACTGACAAACATTGCTCTTCAAGCATCCATTTACTATGTTTGGCAAGAAAGGAACTCTAGAATTCTTGGATCAAGACCTCAAATTGATGCTTCAAGATCATTCGCTGTCATTGATAGATGTGTGAGAAACATCATCTTAGCTCGCATATCGAGAAAAGGCTTCTCCAACCTTTTATTGGCTTGGTTTACCCACCATCATTGAAAAACTCTGTTTTGAACTCTGTTTTCATCTTGCTTCTCTAAGGCTATGTTTTAATTTTTTTTGTAAGCCTTTTTGAAAACATTTACTTTGTAAGGTTCTATTATTTATTCTATTTACCAATTATAAAAAAACGTAATATATATGATCATTGTATACATTAATTTTAATCAAATAACTATAGTTAATTATTTGTAAAAATGAATTATTAATACGAATATTATATGAGACATTCTCAAAAATACCACCAAAAACTAAGTTTATTACAAAAATTCCACGCATTCCCAAAAGTTCCAAAAATACCACAAAAATTGAAATAGTTTTAAAATTTCAAATTTAAATCATAAAACCCCAAAACCAAATTCTACCCCTTCAAAACTAAACTCTAAACTCTATTTAGTGAACACAAACCCAAAACTTTAAATTATAAACCCTTAAAATTCACTTTTAATATTTGTGGTATTTTTGGAACATTTGAAAAAGTGTGGTATTTTTGGAACTTTTGGGAGTGTGATATTTTTGAAATTTGAACTTCTTTTTATGGTGCTTCAAGGAATTTCTCATATTATATATATTTTTTATATATGACCTCTCTAAAATAAATTACTAGCTCTGTCACTAATTATCTATATATATTCTTCTCACTCAAAAGCTCTCAAAACACAAACACATATTAAGCTTTTCTTGATAACTAAAGATGTCTATCACAAATCTCATCTTCGCAAACAATACCATCAAATTGAATGGAATCAGCTTCTTCTCTCCTAAACCAAATATCTTCTTGGCTCCTTCTTTGTCCCGTAGAGTCCAAACTTGTTGTTATCGTGAGATGTCGTTGAAAGCTGTAGCGCCGTTAACGATTCCTGTTACAGAAACAACTAGTGTTAGTGACGGAGTTGGAATCTTCCGTTTCTTAACAGGGAAGAACTATCTTATTACTGGTGCAACCGGGTTTCTTGCTAAAGGTAAAATGAAAAACCTAAAACATAGTTTTCTTCTTGAGCAAGTAAACTGATTTTCATATTTGAGTTTTCTCTCTCTTTTTTTTTTGGTTGTAGTGCTTGTTGAGAAATTATTGAGGGCAAGTCCTGACATTGGGAAAATTTTCCTTTTGATCAAATCTAAGGATCAAGAATCAGCCAACAAGAGAATCTATGATGAGGTTCTTAATTTATTCAACTATGTTTGTTTGTTACTTTAAAGAAGAGTTAGAATTGAGAACTAATCTATGCCGATTGGTTTTGAGTTAGAAAACCCATAATTCTAACATTGAATCAAAGTCTGTTCTAGGGTCTAATAGATCTCGTTAGCCATAATTAGTGGTTAATGAGATCTATTTTCTCGAATGGGACGTATTAAAAATATAATATTCGAAATAGAAAACATAAAAAAATAAAGAATATATAAAATCTCTATGTTTTTTTCAATATTGTATTTGTTTGATCCACACAGATTATTAGCTCAGATCTATTCAATGTTCTGAAGCAAATGCATGGAAGCTCTTATGAAGCTTTTATAAAGAGCAAGTTGATTCCAGTAATTGGAGATATTGGAGAAGACAATCTTGGGATCGAATCTCAAATAGCAACCAAAGTTAGTGATGAGATTGATGTAATCATAAGTTGTGCAGGTCGAACAACATTTGACGACAGGTGTTTCCTATGTTACCTCTAGATTTTTCTTTTTCTTTTTTTTTGTTTTTTTTTATATTATAAATAAGCACTTACTTCTAACCCAAGTAAACCAAATCAGATACGATTCTGCTTTAAACGTCAACGCTCTTGGACCTGGTCGGCTCTTGAGCTTTAGCAAAAACTGTAAGAAACTGAAGCTGTTTCTCCATTTTTCAACTGGTACGAGTTTATGTTTTCCCCAAAAAAAATATTTTCTTTCAAAAAGAATAATTTCGTGATACCAAACTTTTTAAATATTAAATTTTTTTATATAGCTTATGTGACTAATAAGAAAGAGGGAACAATACTAGAGAGTCTTCTTTGTATTGGTAAAAACATAACTTCTTCCTTAAACATTGAATCCGAGCTACAACTAGCTTCTGAAGCTGTAAGAGATTCACATGGTAGTGAAGAAATCAAGAAACTGAAAGAACTTGGTCTCAAAAGGTGAAAATTAAGGAGAAAAATTACTTATCATACATATTTTTCTTCTTCTTATATACCAAAATTAGAATGTTTTCTTTTCTTATGAGTAACTAGAGCTCAACACTTTGGCTGGGCAAACACTTATGCATTCACAAAAGCTATGGGAGAATCTGTAATTTACAATAATCGAGGAGATTTACCAATAGTGATCATAAGGCCTAGTATTATTGAAAGCTCTTACAAAGAGCCTTTCCCTAGCTGGCTCCAAGGAATAAGGTAGGGATGTTAAATTCGGTTTTTTATTTCGGTTTTTTTACATTTATAATTAAACATGTATAGCAAATGAGCAAATGGTCCAATGGTAGTCACCTATGCATCTATTGCATCAACCAGGATTCGACGACAAAAAAAAAAAAAAAAATTAAACATGTATAAAATAAATAAAAATCATTCTACTATTTGATATTTTGGTTCCGCGTCGCTTTAGTTCCAATTTTTACTGAAGTATATTTCTATTTCTTTTTCAAAAAATTCAATATATGTCATTCTTTATGTTTGTTCGGTTTCAGTTTGGTTTTTGAAATTTTAATAGGCACGATATATGACAAATTAAATGTCATTAAGTTATGGTTAGGTTTTGGATCCGTTATTTTGGTTTGTTATGCATAAAGTCCAAAAGTTTATTCTCAACGACAAAAATACTATTTTAATTTATATAGTTTGGTGCTTCTATTGACATTTTTATTTTGGTAAAATAAATACAGGATGACTTCTCCATTAATCTTGTCCAATGGAAAATACAAGATTCCACACTTGTTAGGTGATTATCAAACTTATATGGACATTATACCTGTTGATATGGTTGTAAATGCGACAATAGCAGCTATGGCAAAGCATGGTCATGGTCGTAGTCGTGGTCGTGGTCGTGGTGTCTCAGAGGTTAAAGTTTACAATGTTGTTTCAACATCTCTTGAAAAGCCTTTGCGACTTGGCGAGTTGATGGACTTCTCTCATCAACATCTATGTGACTTTCCATTGAGTGAAACAACTAAAGATTTAGAGCATATGAAATACCACAATTCTTTAGAGGATTTCATCTCCTCAGTATCTAAAACGTTAGCAAAACAAGATGGAGAAATGAGAAATGGAGAAGGAGTAATTGAGTCACAAGCCACATTGAGCATGAAGAGCAAGAAGAAGCTAGAGTATTTTGTGTCCCTAGCTAGAACATATCAACCTTACTTGTTCTTGAAAGCTCGGTAATTTCATTACTTTAAACTTTGTATTATAATTTTTTTAAGCTAGGAACAGAAACAGTTAATCTTTTCTAGTGAATAATACTGCTGAGTAATTCACACGCCAGTTTTTTCTACTAGTAAAAAAAAATGACGCAAAAATTTCATATTTGAAGGGTTTCGAACCTTGACTTAGATTAATAATTAAGGCAAATCTTCCTCAAATAGAAACCATTAGACTTAGGAGGGTGTATTAGATATGAAATTTAGAGTAATTTGTATTAAAATGATAAATACAATTAAACAATAATTTTTTAAAAATATATGAAATCCAATATTATCCAAATAAGAGTTTTTAAAAATCTTATAAAATATATTTTTATTGAAAATATTTTTATATAATATAATTTAGGGTATTTTAGTGGATTTTCTTAATTAAAAATATAAAACTTCAAATTTCATAGTTTTGGTAGGATTGTAGAGAATTTTAATGCAGATCACATGAACTTCCTCATTTTACTAAAAATCATGTAAAACTCAATAAAACAAAATAATTTCTCGAATGTTTGTTTGAATACGCTCCCTTAGATCATTAGGAACAATTAATGTTTCCTAGTAAATGATATTGTCGAATATTTCATTCACCGAATTTTTCGAATGGTCAAAAGAAATGATTTATAATATCATATTTGAAAGGGTTTTGATCCCTGATTTAGATCACTAAAGTGAATCATTCTCAAGTAGAAATCACTAGACTACATTAATGGCCTGTTTAAGGTTTGTCTTTTGTTTGGATCTAAGTACTTTTCGATTACTGAGTTATATTCAATACCAGGTTTGATGACACCAATACAAGGAATCTGATTGAAGAGATGTCAATGGTAGAGAGAAAGATGTTTGGATTCGATGTTAGAAGTATTGACTGGGAGCATTACATTGCCAACATTCAACTTCCAGGTGTGAAAGGAGTTATCTTTCCACGAAGATCCAGCTAAAGAAAATGATTTAAGAGACAACATTCAATATTAATATTTCTATAATCTACCTATTTTCTATTCAAAATTTTCAGTGATTTAAGTACTTTGTGTTTATTAATAAGTGTAACACCGACATCTATATTATAAATTTATCTATTGAATCAACTTGATCGATATGCACTTTTAGATTAAGAGAATAATAACGACTTTTATTAAATAAAAAAAATAACTCAAAATTTAATCTCTTTCTCTTGAAATCATAATTTCACAAAACTCTCTCATATTCGTATTCTCTATAATCGATGGCCTTTATATATAGGTTTACAACTTTCCTAATTATCTTTTAGATAACTCCTAAAAGATAGAACCATATCTTATTCATATCTTAAATAGAAATATACTTTATCTCTCAAGTTTCCTTAGCTTCTTTCAAGCTTATCTCAACAATCTCCCCCTTAAACTTAAACTTTTCATCCTTGATCTTTTGTACACCAATGAGCTCCCTCATTTCCTTAACCCTGATCTTACCTAGTGCCTTGGTCAAAATGTCAGCTCTTTGTTCACTTCCAGGCACATGTTCGACATCTATTTGATTGTTCTTGATACAGTCTCTGATAAAGTGATATCTCTTGTGTATGTGCTTGCTTCTTCCATGGAAAACCGGGTTCTTAGTCAATGTTATCGTAGACTTATTAAAAATTAATCTGAGGATGACGAGTAAGCTGAAAGAGATGAATATGTGTCATCCTGAAATTCGTCGCCGGACTCCTCGTTCACGTCATGTATGTCAATGTCTAAATCACCGAACAAAGTGAAGTCCAACACAAGATTTACGTCCATAGAAAGTTGAATCTCAGCTAGTGAACCATTTCCGATTGGCTGTAGTGGTTCATGGTCATAAACGCCTTCTATCATTCTTCTAGGATTGATTTGTGTCACCGTTATCCAAAGATCGTTCCTAGTTGAGATGCATGGGTACCTAATGTAAGATACCTGCACATTTATTGAATATTAGTATGTTTTACTGACGAATTTTGGAGGTATTGAATGAATACAATATTAATGAAAACTGTACATGATCTGCTTGTGAAGCAAGAATGAAAGGGTCATATTTCCCAAGTTTTTTGCGCGAGTTTATCGAAGTTACGCCAAACTTGTCTACTTTGACGCCTCGACCATCAGTTGGATCATACCAATCACACATTAAGACAACACATCGCATGTTCAACTTCCCTGAGTATCTGACCTCCAATATCTCTCGAAGAATTCCATATTACACAACATCTTCAGAAGTAGACGAAATGTTATGGTCTAATGTTGTCCTCTCCCTACCCAATTCGTGAACCTTGAATGTGAATCCTCTAGTGCAATATCCCTGAGTATCTGACCTCCAATATCTCTCGAAGAATTCCATATTACACAACATCTTCAGAAGTAGACGAAATGTTATGGTCTAATGTTGTCCTCTCCCTACCCAATTCGTGAACCTTGAATGCGAATCCTCTAGTGCAATATCTTGCATACGAGGTAACAATGTTGTTCGGACCTCTCGCAATTTCAAGCAACCAGGTGGGAAACATTTGCCCGGTAGATGTTTCCTCTCGGATCTGTAAACATATAGAAATTTATTAAAAAATTGGAAGATGTGGAAATTTTTTTTGTTATTAGCAATTAAACAATCAGTTACAAAAAATTTTAGCCACTTGTAATACTCTTCTTGTTTATGAGATTCTATTTCATCTTCAGTCTTGATCGGGAAGTAACCACGAACCGTTTCCATGTAGATCCTACAAGGTTTTAAGATACACAAGTTATATACACAAAAAATAACCAAAAGTGAAATGTTTTATTTATGTTTACCTTTTGTATTACAAGATATCTTCACAATTTCTGAGGATGTACGTATGTAGGTGTTTTCACTCAGCCGCAGTAAGTTGTCGATTCTTACCTTTTCGGCTAAGTCGCCCAATTTTTTGGAACAAACTCGGGACATAAGCAGAATACGAAGGATGTTGTCCATCATCATCATGTCGACTTGTTCTATGAATTCTCGTTGCCACATCTCTTGGAAAGTAATATTCTCTTAGCAGCTTCTTTATTGATGCCATGTGCCACAATAGACCCCTCGACTCTACTAAGATTTTTGACCTTCTTCTTCAGGTGGAGCATGTACCTCTCAAAAGGATATATCCACCAATATTGAACTGGGCCACCAAGTGATGCTTCACGTGGAATGTGAATCGTTAGATGTTCCATAACGTCAAAGAAAGACGATGGAAAAATATTCTCTAAGTTGCAAAGGATCACTGGTATACTCCTCTGTAACGTGGAAATATCATCTGCGGTACGTGTTCTTCGGCTAATGTCGCGGAAAAATTCCCCAACCGCTGTAGATGCAAATAACTCAATAAGTAAAACAAATTTATAACATATAAGTAAAACACACACAAATGACTACATTTATACTTGCGATGGCTTCATGGACATCTTCGGCAGCAGATACTCAAATGCAAAAGGGAGAAGGCGTTGCATAACTACATGACAATCGTGGCTCTTCATCCCAATAAATTTTCCTTATCCGATATCAATAAAATTTCTCAAATTAGATGCGTATCCATCGGGGAATTTGACCCTATGAATAATCCAGTCGAAGAACTCAGCCTTTGCATTCTTAGACAATCTAAATGCAGGAATTGGAAAAACTCCATCATTCGTAATGTGAAGGTAAGGATGAGAACAAATATCCGCCAACCCTAACCTAAACTTGAAATTTTCTTTCGTCTTCCCATGGACATTAAGCACCGTATTCATAATGTTGTCGAAGAAGTTCTTCTCTATGTGTATCACATCTAGGTTATGTCTC
>OVBE01013607.1:0-12596 GCA_900406425.1 Iberis pinnata | reverse complement strand
GTGATTAAGAGAGCTGAGGAAAGGGAGTATAAAGGAGAAGGGGAGAGCTCTGGGGAGAGGGTTCGAAATTGATCTGTAATATTCTTGAGAATCTTCCTTGTAATTTTCAGGGAAAATTCATAAAGCAATAAACACATTTTTCACTATTTTGAATACATTTTCCGATTAAATTTGGTGTGAGGGTTTCTGCTCTCACAATTGTTCTTGCTTACTCGCTCCATTCAGCGTCTTTGTAATACGGTCTTGACTTAAACAAACTCGATTAGTAAACTAAAATATACAACAACGTTCTCGAATTAACTGGGAAACGGAGATGAGATGACAGTGAAGACCATCAACAAATAATCTACTGCACTTTAAAACAATCCCCAAATGAAACAGATCCTTGTTTCATAAAAGTAGTAAAATTTCCACTGGGTAATCTTATTGAGACTGGAGCCATACATAAATATGTTGGAGATAAGCAAGTGATCCAGTCATGTGATTAGAGGAACTTGTATCAAAAATCCAATGTTGGATAAAAGACCAGTTAAATAAATTGAATAAGGTGATGCAGTCTGATTATGTTCATCCACAATATGAACAGTCTTCCATTGATTATCACTTAACCCACTAATTCCAAGGATAACATTAGGGGTAGGAGAAGATGAAGACGATTGTGAAGGCTGATTGGACGAGCCTGTTACGCAAAAGCTATGAACGTGATCTGCACGAGCTATATCATGTGTTCTTCCTCGAGACGGTTGTGAAGAAACACGATATGAATTTCTAGATGGTTGAGAATGCCGAGTGTTGCTGCTTGATCGGCACAAAGGTTTCTCCTCATACCAAGGCGGATAGCCCATGAGACGGAAATAATTCTCGACTAAGTGACCTTGACGGTCGCAGTTAGTGCACTGAATAACAACAACTTTGTTTTCATTAAGTTGAGAAGTAGGTTGAGTCTGAACGGTAAAAACTGACTCCTTCTGGTTTCTTCTCATGTTGTCGACCAAGGAGATTGATTCTTCATCTTGGATTAAAGTGTTGTATGCGTCTTCAAGTGTGAGAAGAGGAACTCGGGCCATTAATGCATATTTTACCGGACCGAAAATAGTTTCATTTGGACCCATAAGAAATTGATGCAAATTATCTTCCTCTCATTCTTTTCTTACATCCTCCGTAGTTCAGCCTGATGGTAATCATAAAGATTACACTGCAGTTGATTCGATACCTACACCTTTTTGACGACAATTTACGAGATTTGTTTTGAGACGCTGAAAGTGCTGGCCGTTTTTAACACCAAACCGTTTCTGAATGTGGTGTTAGAGAGAATGAGCATCAACAAGATGAGAGAGTGTGGATGACAGTGTATCATCAATTGTTAGTTTTATCCAGAAAACAATAAATGCATTGTTGGCTTGCCAATCTTCAAAATAAGGGAAATCATCACTAGGTTGAGGAATGATACCATCAACAAAACCATTTTTTGTGCCTTCAATGCCAAAATAAAATTAGTTAACCATTCATGATAATTAGAACCTTTTAGCAATAGTTTGGATACAAGAATTCCGGATTATCAATGGAAGTGAGATTGTAAGGAGAGATTGTTCGTCGTGGAGTTAAAAATAGTTTATGCCATAGTGAGGGATCAGTTAAAAAAGTTGACTTCAACCTATTTTTTAGTTTAGGTTGGAGGCTCTGATACTATTTCAAACTTTAAAAGTAGATGAGTGTTGAATGACTCAAAGTCAATATTCCTCAGTAGATCAAAGGAATATGGCTGTTGGGATTGTTGAATGCGAAATGGTTTACTTAAGGTGAGTTATGATTTGGTCTTGAGTAAATATGGATTTTATTCGACCCTATATGTGTGTAAAAGACGCTCCAAAGGTGCATGAAGTCATATCCTGGAGGGGGAGTTGTCATGCTCCTTTAGATCTATAAAATTTTGGTGCATTGGTTTTGACAAGTTTACAACTTATCCCTTGCTGGATATATTGTTGTATAAGATTTGGAAAATTTTCTTCTCGAAGCACTTCTCCTTGAAGCTTAGTTACAAGTGGCTTAGTTTATAGCTCACGTGGTGCATATCTTTCACATATAAGCCAGATGAGCTTTTTGCACATGCTGATGGTGGACTCCTTGCAACACTATCTAGTATGATTTTTGTTCCACCATGTTAATGCTTCACCCCTAAGTTATTAGTCAAAGAATAATAAAACACATGTTTTAAATATGTTGGACGGTGGCCGTAATTGGAATAGTTGAATTTGACAAATCAACGATTGGTGGCTGTAATTTGTTCGGTTTCACACACGGCTACAATCTCTATAAATAGAGACCATTGAAGAGGAGAAGAAATCATACCACACACAAAAAAATATAAGAGAGAGAGATAGAGAGAGAAACACTTTGAGAGAAAATCCAAAAGGAAAAAATTAAGAGTAATTTTTTTTTATTGTAATCAGGTTAGGGTTGGTATGTCGAGTGTTGTAATATTTTTTTATAGTAAAAAGATCTATAGCGGGTTCGGAGACGTAGGCAAAGTTAGCCGAATTCCGTTAACAAATTATTTGTGTGCGTTATTTTCTTTCTCTTCCTNCGAGTGTTGTAATATTTTTTTATAGTAAAAAGATCTATAGCGGGTTCGGAGACGTAGGAAAAGTTAGCCGAATTCCGTTAACAAATTATTTGTGTGCGTTATTTTCTTTCTCTTCCTATCTAAGGCATATCAGAAATTCGCGTATATTTTCTAACAACTAGTATCAGAGCCATATTAAGAGATGAGAGGTGAAAATGCTTGGCACACCGTATCAAAAAGTTTGACGGTATGGATTACGCAATTTGGAGAATGGACATTGAAGATTATTTGTATGAAAAAGCTACATCAACCACTAAGCAAGAAGTCCGAGAAGATGGAGCAAGAATGATAGGATCTCCTTGATAGGCAGGTTTTGGGTGTTATTAGGCAAACACTATCAATAATAATGTGTTTCTCATGAAGAAGCTCTTCCACTTAAGGATGGATGAAGGTGGATCTGTTGCAGCGCATGTGAACTAGTTCAACACAATTCTCAACCAATTTTCTTTTGTTGAAATTGAATTTTTTGATGAGGTACGAGCGCTAATCTTGTTGGCATCTTTTCCTACTAGTTGGGAGCCCATGAGAGTTGCGGTTAGTAACTATGTTGGTACTCATAAACTTAAATTCAACGATGTTCGAGATGGTATTCTTTGCGAGGAAGTTCAAATGATAGATTCTGGTGAAACATCAATGAGCTCTACTTTCAACGTAGAAAATAGAGGAAGAAACCAAGACAGAGTTAATCGGAACAGAAGCAAATCAAATCAAGAAATGGAAGGAGCTATTCCAAGTTCAAAAAAACGACTAAATGTTGGAACTGTGGAAAGACAAACGACATTAAGAAAAATTGTTGGACACCATCAAAGAAAGAAGAAAATAAAGGTGGAGCAAATGCAGTTACACAAGCAATGGCTAATGCGTTAACATTGTCTATCGACTCTCCAAGAGAAAGTGAAGCTTATGAATTAAGCAACAGTAAGGCATCTATCTCACTTGTTAACAGTGCAATCAATTCTTGGGTTATGGATTCAGGAACGTCATTCTACACCACTGCTCACCACAACATTATGGAGATTATGTTGCGGGAAACTATGGAAAAATATATCTAGCTGATGGTTTATCACTAGATATCATTAGTATTGGAGACATCAACCTTGGATGCAAGACGAATAAGTCTTGAAGATCACAAAGGTTAGACATGTACCTAAATTAATGTGTAATCTTATCTCAGTAGGACATCTTGATGATATGGGCCATAATGTAAACTTTGGTGGAGGAACTTGGAGAGTGAAGAAGGGTTCCATGGTGGTTCCTGAAGGTCATAAAAGAGGAACTCTCTAAATGAAGACGTGTTATCAAAACATACTTGCAGTTATTGAAAATGTGAAACAAACCAAGTTCTGGCAGTGTAGATTGAGGCACATGAGTGAGAAAGGCATGAAGCTCATGGTGAAAAATGGTGTAATTCATGATATAAAGATTGTGGATCATCACATGTGTGAAAGTTGCATTCTTGGAAAACAGAAGCGAGTTAGTTTCTCAAGTGAAGGAAAGAAACCAAAATCCGAGATGTTGGAGTTAGAGCACACGGATGCGTGGGCGCTGCTCCAGTCTCTTCACTGGGAAGGTCACAATACTATGTGAATTTTATTGATGACAGCACAAGGAAGGTGTGGGTATACTTCATGAAGAATTAGTCAGAGGTATTCACGTTCTTCAAACGTGGAAAGCGATGGTTGAGAATAAGACGAATCTCAAGATGAAATGTTTAAAATTTGATAATGGTGGTGAGTAGACCGGTGGTCATTTTAGAAGATATTGTGCTCACAATGAGATCAAGATGGTAAGAACTATTCCTTGAACACCCAAACAAAATGGAATAGCAAAAAGAATGAACAAGACGCTGAACGAGCGTGCGAGGAGCATGGTAATACATTGTGGATTGCCTAAAATCTTTTGGGCGGATGCAATCAACACAATGGCTTTATTGATAAACATAGTACCGTCTGTTTCTTTGGTTGCAAAATCCCAGAAGAAGTTTGGAGCGAAAAGAAAGTGAATCTCTCTTTCCTCAAGGTATTTGGCTGCAAAATCCCAGGAGAAGTTTGGAGCGAAAAGAAAGTGAATCTCTCTTTTCTCAAGGTACTTGGTTGCTTATCGTATGTTTATATTGATGATATTGCGAGAAGTAAGCTTGATCCAAAATCCGAGAGGTGCTACTTTATTGGTTATGGAGACACAGAGTTTGGTTATCGGTTTTGGGATGATCAAATTAGGAAGATCGTTCATAGCAGGAACGTTGTCTTCAATGAAGATGTGTTGTACAAGGACAAGCTAGACGAGGGCTCAAAATCCAAAGAGCCAACTGTTGTTGATTTTGGAGATATCCTAGCACCAGAATAACATGCTTTAGAAGAAAGCAATGAGAGAGATAAGATTGATGATTCTGGATCCATCCCACAAACTCCAATTACAGAGTTATGTCGCTCAAGCAGAACCATTAAGACACCTGTAATATTTTCTCCATCTCTGAACTATATTTTGCTCACAGATAGAGGTGAGCCTAAATGCTATAAAGAAGCAATGGAAGTTGATGAATCGATTAAGTGGGAGCAGGAAATGAAGAATGAAATGGACTCGCTAATGTCCAATCATACGTTGGAGTTAGTAGAGTTACCCAAGGAGAAGAAGACATTTCAAAATAAATTGATAATCTGAATAAAGGAAGAACACGATGGAAGCAAACACTACAAAGCCAGTCTAGTTGTGAAAGGTTTCCTAAAGAAAGAAGACATTGACTACACAAAATTATTTTCTCATGTATTCATGTTGGTTATGATAAGATATGTTCTTGGATTGATAGCCAAGGAAGATTTACATTTCTTACAGATGGATGGTAAAACTGCGTTTCTTCACGGTGATTTGGAGGAAGAAATTTTCATGAGACAAACTGAAGATTTTGAAGTTAAAGGATAAGAGAAGCTAGTATGTAAGCTTCAAAAGTGTCTTTATGGATTGAAACAAGCTCCAAGACAATGGTATAAGAAGTTTGATACTTTCATGAGGAAAGCCAATTTTCTAAGATGTGAAGTTGATCATTGCTGCTACTTTAGGAGGCTTGAAGACTCCTACTTGATATTGCTTCTTTATGTTGAGAGTGGGAGCAGGCTTAAATAAGATCAACGAGGTGAAAGAGAAACTCTCGGAAGATTTTGCCATGAAAGATCTAGGTGAAGCAAAACAGATTCTTGGGATGAGAATCAATATAAGCAAGGAGGGTATTACGCTTTCACAAGAAGAGCATGTGAAAAATGTCCTCAAGAGATTCAACATAGATGACGTGATACCAGTTAATACTCCTTTGGCGAGTCATTTTCGGTTATGCAAAGACCAGTCACCTGTAGTGGAAGATGAGATGGCCTATATGGATAAAGTTCCATATGTCTCTACTATAGGTAGCCTGATGTACGCAATGGTATGTACAAAGCTAGACATTGCACATGTGATATTATTTGGTTTTAGTGCTTTATAGTAAGCATTTATGCTTGCTATTCAACGTTACCCGGAATTTTATCTACAAAATTGGTATGTTTTACATGTTTCTAGGTGTTCGGGATGTTTTGGATGCAAATTGGCATATTTAGGTGTAGAATCTGGCAGATAGGTCAGAGTTTTTCCAACTTTTGAGGATCTTACCACCGATGGACGAAGTTGATATTTTGACACAAGATAGCCACGTGAGTTAGCTTTCATATGAGAATTGTTAGGAGTCGATCCATCGGTGCAATCAAGAGTTATGGTGATTTTACAGAAAGCTAATCAAACAGGCTCGCGGAAGAAGCAGGTGCAAGTCTCGACCGATCGTTCCAAGCCAGATCGATCGGTCCAAACTCTCTGGAAAAATTAGGAAACTCGGACCTATCGATCCAGACAGATTTGGAGCGTCCATACCGATCAATTCAGCCTCCTGCGAGAAATTTGGAGATTTTCCATATTTGCACATTTGTTCTCAAGACCTATCAAGATTTCCTATTTTTATTTTATTTCTTTTACTGCCTGCACTTTCGCGGTGGTTTTTGCGATGTAGTCGCGGAGATTGCAAATTTCATTGAGATCAACGTTAGTAGCCTTTGGAGCTTGTTGGCGTTTATCTCGGATGTTCCGAGTCTGTTCCTCAGCCAATTTCTCTTGTTCTACCCAGAAGACGTTTTCTTCTTCTTCTTTCATGGGTTTGTCGAACTGATAACTTAAAGCCATAAGTATTTCGGTGTGGAGAATTGAACGTGTCTATGCTCTTCCTCTTCATCTTTCTTATATAGGCTCCAGGGTCGGTCTTCTTCCTTTTCCGTCTTCCATTCTTCTGCATAAATCTTTCTTTTCTAGTTTATTGTTTTTCAGAAAACATCCTTTTCTGGATTTATTCCTTACGGCTTGCGGTACAAGTCACGATCGTCATTGCACTTGGGCTAGACTTTCGTCTGGAATCGTAAGTGTGCCGTTATCGTGTTTTAGGTCTCATTGGGCCGTTTTATGGTGTAGGCGATTTTTACAAGATTCTTATCGGAGAACCAGCCTTTCGCCAGATGATACGATAGAAACTTTGCGAAAAGATAATATCAGTCGTATATGTGAGATAACGTCGACGTTTAAGTTAGCCGTTATCATTTTATATGATTGATAATTACAGGCGCGTCCTTATGACCTTTCCGAAGAATGAGAGTTTTAATCGTATAGTTAAGATAATCTTAGATGTTTCGGCTAACCATTCTTGTTTTACACGATTGATTTTCATACAAAAAGGTTTTACGGTTCTTTCTCACGTCGTAAGAAATAATCGTATAGATAAGGTGACTTCGGTGTTCTGGACAACCGAAACCGGTTTATACGATTAATTTGGGACTTATGGTAAAAATGAGTTTTACGGTTTGTAGTGCAGTTGTCTAACGAAAACTCGGAATGATATGAAATGTGAGAGGGAAGGTTCGAGATGTATTTAGGTCGCTAGTTGTCAAGCTGAACATGTGTTTTTTAGCTCGCTAGTTGGCGAGCTAAACAAGTGTTGTTGGCGAGCTAAACTTGTGCAGTTCAACTCGCCAGTTAGCGAGCTGAACAAGTGTTGTTTAGCTCAACTCTCCAGTTGGCGAGCTGAACAAGTGTTGTTTAGCTCAACTCGCCAATTGGCGAGCTGAATAGGTGTTGTTCAGCGTACGTGTTTTCGTTTGTCCGTAAATGGTATTCGGAACTAAAGCATTTGTCCGAAGATTTATACTTACTTGGTGTTGTTTTGAAACGTATTTTTGAGGTCTTTGGTATTTCTCGGACANCTGAACAAGTGTTGTTTAGCTCAACTCGCCAATTGGCGAGCTGAATAGGTGTTGTTCAAGCGTACGTGTTTTCGTTTGTCCGTAAATGGTATTCGGAACTAAAGCATTTGTCCGAAGATTTATACTTACTTGGTGTTGTTTTGAAACATATTTTCGAGGTCTTTGGTATTTCTCGGACGTTGATTTCGACTATGCTAGTTTCGACCCCGACACTGGACGTAAGCGGATTATCTTGCCTCGTTAAAACCTTAGTGATAGGAAAACCCAGTGGGACAAAACCTTCTCGACTAAGGACAAAAGAGTACAAAGATAATCGCTTAGCTATTTATCGATTGTTGTCCGATTCTTCCGAAATATATTCCTTATGGTCTTCTGGAAGTATCGTGACTTTTGTTAGTTTGTTGTGAGGTATCAATTTTTTCGTGACCGTTTTTGACCCCAACACTTTTCAACCAACTGCCCAACAGAAGAGAAGTTTCGAACCATGCAACGATTCTTGATTTCGATCCTTAGTCCCTTCATAAACCTTCGGACCTGGACATTTTCATCATCTAAATAACGTTCTGCATACTTTCTTAGACGGAAACTTTGCCTCAGATTCATGCACACTCTTTGTACCTTGGTACAACTTCAGGATTGAACCTTCTAAGCAATCAAACGCCTCTTGAGGGAAGTACTTCTCCCTGAACTTCTCCACAAACTTATCCCAGGTGTTGATGTGCCTTCTAGCAGAAGCACCCAACCACCATACATGTGCATCACCCTCCATTTAATGCACCGTAATATTCCTCTTGAACCCATCTGGACAACGAATGGATTTGAAGTTTCTTTCCATTCTAGACACCCACATATCCTTTTCTATCGAATATGTTCTTCCAAAGGAACAGATCGAGCAAGTTCAAATTGACGAGAACTTGGTGCCCAACTTTTGCATGTGATTCATCACATTTAGATAAGATGGACCGTTCCAAACTGAAACTCCCTCCTCAACCAACACAAACTGATTCTCACTCCCCCCCATAAGAGGATATTCGCCAACTTGAGGTTGTTCGCTAACTGGAGGCTGTTGTCCAACTGGAGCACCACCAACTCCCGATAATCTCTCTAGCACCCATTCTAGCATCATCAGAACAATCTCAAATCACATGTGAGCACCACCAGCACCAATATTTCTAGCACCAGGGGAATTCACATTACCCCCAACATTCATGTTTCCCTCGGTATTTCCCGAATTCTCCGGACGATTCTTGGAGTTCTCATTTCCAACAGTATCTTGCCTCTTACCACGATTGCTTTTTGCCATTTCCAAAGTGATTTCATTCATAAGTTAGCCACACGATCAAATTTTCCACACACACAAATGGTAGTGAGAAGTCTTACCGCGGTCAAGGCAACATGAAGGATGAATTTAACCCAATAACCCATAAATCCTAGAACCGTAATTTCTCTTATACCAATTTAACACCCCAACCTTATAATATTATCCAAACGACTCGCCGTTTAGATTCCAAACGGTGACATGCTTTTAGATGTTTCTATACTTAGTCGATATTTAAGCATTTCTCGGTTTTGTTTCTAAGTTCATTTTCATACTTAGCTGTTTTCATGCATGATCACAATTCTTTATGAGTTCGTAAATTTAAACATGCATTTCCATAGATAAATCAACGAGTTCTCAATACAATGTCATTTTCCTATAAGCTATTACATTGAAATTGAAATTCCTAAGTTAAATCTATCCAACAATAGTTAGATCCATCCACCATCCTTCCCTTGTGCTTACCTTGATTCCGCGAGCTGTCTAACTCCTTACCTGCGACCACAATGGAGGCATAAGAAACACTAATTACTTAGGAGTAGAGTTAAATCCGTAGCACTTAGCCACACTAATCAAATTCGTTTCCTTAAGAACATCAGTACAGCTTATCTCAGTTTTAACTCAACAGTTTCGATTAGACTGCCCTGATCATGTGGATTCACCCTCGATCACCAGTCTAACCCACAGCTCAATTAACGCTTTAACAGTTCGGCTTTTAAAGCCCAGTTATCGGCATTAAGTCATTTCATCACAGTTTTCGGCATCACATGACAATTTCAGTTAGTTTTCACGGCATCATTGCCTTAACATTTCATGATCTGATCATTATAACCATCTGGATCATGCACACTTAGCCATGAAGGTTATCATACAGTAAAATCGGCACTCATGGCCTTAGAAATTCACAAAGAAAGTTTAACAGTTCAGCAAACGCACTCACCTTAGAATTTCACTCGAATTGACTGATAGACTGGATGATACGGACTGCTTAGCTTACGATCAGACTGATTATGCACTTTCTCGCACTTCTCACGGTCTAATCGCCCAATTTCTCGAATTTCTCTCTCTACGGTGATGTTTCTCTCTCGAAGATTGTTAACTCGCGCAAAGAGGAGAAATGAGCCGATCAATTGATATTTAAAGGCAAAATAGCGGTTTTCAACTCGAGCCAACCGCTCAATAACCATCTAATCAGAACTCGCCAGCTCAGCTTGCGCTGTTCTAAACCAGTCAACCGCTCAGGCACATTACTTCCAGTAACCGCCCACGATCCCACACATTTGCAAGACCAGATAACCGCTCATGTGCGCGTTTCCTTGCAAACGTGTCCGACAAAAGTAACCGCTTGGTCCGAATCCGACAAGCATAACTGCCTTGTCCGAATCCGACCAACCTGTATGAATCTGACAATTTTTTCTGAATCCGACAGTTTCTCACTAACCACTCGACCAACTTCACCTACAAATCCTACTTTTTCCCGGATTTCTCGGAATTAACTCAAGTTTTCCAGCTTAACTTGGTTTTTGATTAGATTTCCACCCTGATCGCATAACATAGCTCAATCCTTGACTGAACTAGCCCAAATACATTCAGATTCCTATTTGATCAAGATTTAAGTTGTGATCTGATCTTCAATCTTCCTTTATCGATCTTCTCAAATCGGTCCAAAGATGTTTGTCAAGCATCCCCACCATGGTTCCCACGCATAGTCTAAGGGTGTTTCATCATCCTGCGGTCCATCTAGTTCCTCAACTACACCAACCCCTATATAGCATTAGTGAGATTTTTCTAACTCCCACCAATATACATTCCTTATGCTTGAGGAGTCAATACCTATTTAATTATTAATTATAAAAATTAATAATAAATAGGCTTGACTAAAACTTCGATCAAACCATGCATCTTTTCCTAAACTGACTTAGGAAATATGCATCACGTAGGAATTTTCTCCATCTTTACGATTTTAACCTCTTGATTTTCGGTTATCATCGTTTGGTTCGGCCAATCCGGCCATATTTTCTACACTTAGTGGTTCACGGACGCTACAAAAGCCCGGGAAGGCGAAACCGGCATAATTTTGGGCCACTTCTTTTTTCTTTGTAAGGAAGAATGAATGTGATTCATTCATTTTTGTTATTAATTTGTAAATATTATTTTTTATTTATGTTATTTTGCTAAGTTTCTTTTTGTTAAAATCGACAATTTTTACGAGAGGAGAAGTGGGGAGGAAGCGACTTGGCTATCTAACATCAAGAAGTTGACCCACACAAACATAATGACCGTGAAAATACAGACCTGAAAGTGAAAAACCTCGTCGAACTGGTCAATGAAAAGAAGGTCGACATCAAGAGTCAGCGTTCTCCAAATTCCATCAACCCCTAACTTAACTTCTTTGTTCACAGAAAATTCTCGTCAGAAACAACACTCACTATGTCTCAAACGTGGGGCAGAAACGCAACATCACAAAACTATGACTCGTACCTCAAGCTTGTGAGCGGGTCAAGAATCCGAGACAATCTCTTTAAGAGAAGAATGTCCAATACAAATTATTTAAGAAGGACAACACTGAGAACTTCCAGAAGAATGTTAGATACAACTTCTAGTTGCATAATTGAATAGGGAAAATTCCCAAAAAATACACGAACTATTGAAAATCTGGACAAAGAATACATAAATTATTTTAATTAGCTATTTAATACACCAAATATAAGAAATTTGTCTTTTAATACACGAACTTTAAAAATCCGCAGACTTTCAACGTCGCAGTTAACAGACGTTAATTCTTCTGTTAACCCTAAAAAAAATTTTAGAATATGAACCCTAAAAAAAATTGGTTGCGATTTAAGGAGAAAACAAGAAGAAGAAGAAATCCGAACAACAAACAAACCAAACGTCGAAGAAAAGAAGAAAAAATGAATTTTTCTTCGTTTTTTTGTCCTCCCTTTTCCTCAGATTTCTTCATCTCAAATATTATTTCGAATCTCTAGCGTTAGACAAATTAAAAGATTCTAGCTTTGGCTTTGAATTCATCTTTTCCTTTTCCATTTTTCTCAATTTTGCTCTATCTATCATGAAATTCACAAAACCCTTAACTTTTACAAATACCATTGTTATACCTTATATTCAGAACAGCTCCATTGTTATACCTTATATTCAGAACAGCCATTGAACACATCATTTAGTGACTCATCCACTGTCATCAAATCCAACTCCAAAAGCATATGTTTCGATGATTCCACAACGATAAGAGCACAAGGAAGAATCACTATGAAGAGATTCTAAGCATTGGTCATTATAATTTTGTACAGTGACTGAGAGGGAAAAATTTCAGGAACCATCTTAAATATCATACAGTTTATGAAGATGATTCAATCTGAAACCAAAAATT
>OVBE01013606.1:0-12597 GCA_900406425.1 Iberis pinnata | reverse complement strand
TATATATATATATATATATATATATTTGACATTTAACTCCAAACCATATATATCCAATTTAATTCGTCTTCTTTCATTATAGATATCAATAACCAAACTTTCAACAAAAAACAACTACAAACTCTATATAAAAAAGTCAAAACTCTTCTTCACTTAACCTTCAACTATGGAACCGAATGAAAATATGCAATACAAATAATAATAGCCAAGATCACCACATAAATCAATTACCGTTTGGCCATATTAACAATATGATTATCAATCATAATATTTCCTAATTCATATCGTAACAAACATTATGTTAAATATATTAACCATTTTTGTTACGATTTCATATCAACCAATTTTAATATACGAAATTTTACTTATTTCAAAAATATCTCTTAAGATATTTTTGTTTTATAAATTTCATTTAAAACATAATATAGCTAATATTCGCTGACTATTAACAATATACCATATAGCAACAAACATAAAAAGAATATTCAAATAATATTACCATTCTTAAATTTTTTATATTGTTACTAATATTAACAAATTCAAATATCACAACAAACCAATTTTCTCAGATATAGGTGTTTAAAATTTAAAATTTTATGAGATATTGGTACTTTTTATTAAGTATTTTTTTATTTATTTATATGTAGTTGATATTCATAATAATAAAAATCCACTTTAATCAATTACTATATTGATCCAAAAAATTGAATGACACTTTTGAAAATAATCAATTACATTATAGTTTTTATTGTATAGTCTGATGATTAATTACTTAGAATTAAACATACTAAAAAGCTTAAAATTTAGATAAATGGAAGTAGATTTATTATTATCGTTTCGATTTAGCGACTGTAACAATAATCTTAACGATAAAATATAAAAACATGGCCAAATAAAAAATAAAAAACCAGAAACATAATAAAAACATCTATGGTGAATTTCTTAATTCTTGCGTGCAAATCCCATTTTATCATTATGAACATTTGGAATAACAATCTCTACTAGTCAAGAATCATATCCTTCTTTCTTCTTTTGTTGACACTCCTATTCTATTAGAAGATCAAACTTTTCTTCACTTGTTTGCATATTCACAAGTTTAAAAAGTAACTGGATCTTTGCTTTTTTCGCAATTTTTATCAAATTTCCCTGTGTTTTTTTCGTAAGCCTCCATATTCCTTCATACGGAACATTTGACCTTTTAAATTAGCTTCAGTTTCTTTCTTGGCTTTTTAAAGAGCCAATTCTACTTTTGCATAAGCTTCGGAGTCCCTATCAGTCATGAATTTCCTTTTTTTTTTTGAATATTCTATTAAAACAAAATATATCAGTAAAGTATTAAATAAAATAATAATCATTTATGAATATTTAAAAATGAATAATATACATATTGTCGCAAAATATTTAGCTTCTTCTTTACTTTCTTCTTCAGTGATGAGACCTTTTCTTTTGTTATCGTTTGATTGATTCATTGTCTATATATAAAAATAAGAGAAAATTTTTGAAACTACCATAAATGCTATGGCTTTTGTAAGAAATGCCATAAAGAGACTCGATTGTAAAGAATGCCAAAAGTGGCATGTGTCAAATGACAGTTTAACCCTCCAGTTCGTCTAAAGAAAACGCGGGAAAAAAGTTTCATAGTACACAACAATTAATGGTAGTTAATGGTATTAATTAGTGACAAGACTGATTATTTATTGCCCTTTAGCTAAATAACCATTAATTTTTGACAAAAAAATCAAACAATTAATAATGGCTGTTTCATCTTCTTCTTCTTGCCGAGACATTAAGTGAAATGCGATTTGGGCAGGTAATCTTCATTAAATTTACTTGTCTTCTTGTTAAATTTTTTGCTCGTTCCTTTATAAGAATTAAGTGCGTTTATTAGTTTAAGATTCTGTGGTAGACATAATGATGCCAGATGTTTTGATGTTTACTATGTAGTTAGGAAGTGATGGACGAAACAGTGATACTCATTGTTGGTGATTGGGAATGTTTAGACACATGAAGCTGTCATTTTTGTGTAAGGAAAGAGATGTATGCGAAATGTGTTAACATGACAATTAATGAGAGTTACCAAAGTTTTATTGACAAAGTTTTTAAATCTTATGGTGGGGTGATAAAGAAAGAGCAAATAGAACTGAGCTACTGGCATAGAAGCTCTGATGAAGTTTGTACGCAAGTCAAGATGCCGCCAGTCTCTGTGGAAGACGAACACGGGTTGGAGAGATTCAGGAGAGCAAGATTAGAATGGGGTGGACTGAACATGTATTTGTCCATGAATAGGAGGGTGGACAAATATGTACCTGCTACACTAACCGATTTGACGCCCGATTTATGTCCAACAACTGATCAAACGACACAAAAAACTATGTTATCCACTGGCTTTGAGGATGATGATTTCTTAGAAGCGGTTGCCATACTTGAAAGTGGATACAAAGCCAGTCATGGTATAGGCGGACAGAACACAAAAGACAGTGGACAAGAACCACAGATGGTAAATGTCGATAGTAAGAATGGACAACATATAGTTGACTATGGACAAGATTTGAAAACTCGTGGACATAGCGATATAAGCAGACAATATTTTTCTGCAATGTAAGGAGATGTTCCTGTCCGCGGAGAGGTTCATGTCCATTATATTGGGGGTCGACAAAATATGATCACGGACATTGTGCCAGAGTGCACTACATTATACGGTAGTGGTGGTTTAGAAGAGCTTGAAGGTTGTGGACATAAACGGCATCAGGAGGGGAAATAACATGCTTACGAAAGCGAGAATAGTGATATTGAACATTTTGAGGGAGAGGAGGATGGGGAATATTGGTATGAGAGCTGCAATGACTATGATTTCGATGTGATGGGGGCCCGTATAAACGCAGACTACCCGTCGCAATGGGATCCATATGAAGGGCTGCAATCAGATACCCATATATGTGGGACGGGTTGTGAGGTACCGAGTGGACAAATTATGGAAAGCAGTGGACATGGTGAAACAAGTAGGGACGAGGATATGGGGTTGTGTGAAGATGTGAATGGAGTTGACGGAATACCAGGGGGCAGGGGCTTGTTGGGAAATATGGATGAGGTGACCACAGATGGATGTGATTCAGGTGGACAACCACTCGTAGATGACAGGGGCTTGTTGAATGTGGATGAGGTGGACACACATGAATCTAGGTCAGGTAAACATGAATCCGGTGGACAACAACTTGCGTACACTAGTGGACGATGTAACTTGGGTACGGTAGATAGATATGAACGTGAGTTAAGTGGACAACTGATCGCGTACACCGATGGACAATGTAATTTTGGGGATGCTCGACATAGAGAAGACGGTGGGGGAAATGTGGAGGACATTGTATTATCACTTGATGACCAGCCATACCGAGACAACATAGGTAAAATGCCAAGCGACGAAGCGAATATGAATTTAAGAAAGGGAGGTGATGCCATATATGTGGGTATGATTTTTAAAAACAAAAAGAGCTTCGTAAAGCACTTTCTGTCTACTCCATAAAAAGGTTGTTTAATTTCAAAGTCTAAGCGTCAGACAAGAAAAGAATTATTGTAGTATGTGTTGATCGAAATTGCGACTGGAGGGTTTATGGTACAATCCACCCACATTATGAGAATGTAGAAATCAAGAAAGTGTCTTTAAAACATTCATGTGATGTAAGTTCTCGATCACATTACGGTAAGAAAGCCACGTTTATTATACTTGGTGAGTTGCTTAAGGGGAAATATGCTCATGGACAAGAAGAGCCGCGTGCACGTGACGTACCATGGATTGTTATTTATGAGTACAATGTGACAATATCGTATATGAAAGCTTGGTATGCAAAGGAAGTAGCACTTAGAATCGGTCGAGGTAATGAAGAAGATAGCTACAAATATTTGTCTACTTACCTGCATCTGATGTCTACCAACATTTCCGGAACCATTTCGAAGATAAAAACAGTTCGAATAGCTGAGGGGTTGGACTTGTTCAAATATTTGTTTGTGGCGTTCGGTGCTTCGGTAGCTGGTTACAAACATTTAAGGAAGGTTGTTGTTGTCGATGGTAGTATGCAAACAAAAGGCAAATATAAAAGTTGTTTGGTAGCGATCAGTGGACAGGATGGTAACTACCAAATCTTCCCTTTGGCATTTGGCGTAATAGATGGGAAAAACGCTGCAGGATGTACATGGTTTTTTGAACAATTGTCCACATTTTTGTGACGATCATGATATGGTGTTCATCTCAGACAGACATCAAGCGATATATTCAGGTTTGCATCAATTAGTTGAACAAATGTTAGTGGACAAGTTGTGATTGTTTGTGCTAAAGTAATATAATTTTCATCATAGTGGAAAATAGTAATTGAATTTGTAGATATTGTTGGTGGAAAGGTTGTGATTGCATGTGGTAAAGTAATATAATTTTCATTATGGTGGACAATAGTAATTGGGGTATAGATATTGTATACTAATAGATATGTCTACTTGCTAACATCAAGACTATACATGCAGGTTTGCAGAAGGTTTATCCTCGAGCCCACCATGGAGCATGTGTTGTCCACCTGGAGAGAAATGTAAAACGTAAGTTCAAGTGTGAAGGGCTAGCGAAAATGGTGTCTAATGTGGCAAGAGCATACACGGTTGGAGATTTCAGATACTGGTTTGAAGAGGTGGAAATACGAAACCCAAGTTGTCGTAATTATTTACTGGACATTGGATTATCGCATTGGACACTCGCATATTTTCCAGGGATGAGATACAATTTAATGACAAGCAACATCTCGGAATCACTAAATGCAATGTTGCAATCGGTGGTAGAATTCCCCATAGCTAGGATGGTGGAGACAATAAGAACGAAGTTAATGTGTTGGTTTTGTGCGAGGAGGATGAAAGCTTCCATAACAAGAACGCGGTGCACCCCTGAGATAGAAGGATTGCTGATCGAACATATGAAAGACGCAACAAACTGTGCTGTGATTGGAGCATCTGAATCAATATTCCAAGTTAATGACTTTGGAGGATGTGTTTTTACAGTTGATTTGCATAGGAAAACTTGCACATGCAGGGTTTTCGATGTGTTACTTGTGCCTTGTTGCCACGCCCTAGAAGCCGTGGCAATCACTAAAATCGACATATACTCCTTGGTTGGGAAGTGTTACTCGGTGGAAGATTGGACAAAACTATGGACAACAATTGTTCTCCCACTGGCTAGAGAAAAGGATAGTGATGTCCCCCAGGAACTAGTGGACGAAGAGTTTCACCCGCCTAAATCAAAACGAGCTTCGGGAGGGCGCGTACAGTAAGGATCCCGTCGCAAGGTGAATATTCGGTAAGTTGGAGTTTTGTAGATATTGAGTATGTGTTCAAGTATGTGAAAATTATGTACTAAATTTTTAATCTCTAATAATTAACTGTATACATTGTTTTCAATGGTGCAGGGGAGGAAGAAGCGTCAAAGGAACTACACGTCCTGCAATTTGCCCGGCCACAACCGTGCAAGTTGCAAAAATCCAATATAATACTGTATTTTTTTTTGGGAAAGCTGGTGGACAAATACACACTCAATTAATTTTTTGGAATTGATCCCTAATTAATTTTGTTCTCACCACTGGGGTTACCTTATGATGTAAAATACTCTGATTACATGTATGGGAGACGGTTTCTGGTAATGTACATGTGTAATACGTACCAACTTTTGATTTCATGTGTGTACGTATGTCCACGTGTAAGGTGTGGACAAAAGGTTGCATATAGTAGACATGTTGACAACAAACAGAAAACAAACATAAAAAACCCTGCAAAAAAGGTGGCCAGGGACACATGTGTTTGTTGTTTGTGTACTACGATGACACTCAGTTTTGAATATCCACTTAAATAGTATGGACAAACAAATGGGAGAAATGGAACGGATGCTATTTTTTATGTCCTCTTGACCAGTATGTACATATTTTGATGTTGTGTGTCTTCAGATGTCTACTACTAAATACCTGCTTAATTCGTCCATTCATGTTTTTAGGACTAAAATTATGTTTGGCAACTACTTCGACAACATAGAGGTTCTTAAAAGTTTGACAACATCCTAATGAAACATATTAACAAAAGACATAGAATTAAGAAACGGAATAAGACAATGGATGAGGCTCCAGATGCATGATATCAGTTACCGACGAAGTTGACAAACTCCTCATATAGATCGATTGCTTGATGATCCCTCACAGTACCAACTATATCCTTCGTCAGATAAGAGACATTTATTCCCTGTGAGTGGAACTCGATGAGCTTGATTGCCATTGAAGCACAGTCGCCAGCCCACAAAATCTGCGGCACCTCGGGCTCTCTAGTAACTATGAAAGCAGATGGTAGTTGTTGTCTGCCTATATCTGAGTGGACCAACTGGTTGATTGCGAGTGCAAGGAATCCGGCCAACGGTTGCTTGGTTTCGTCCATTGATGCATCGTCCATCGCCCTCGAGAAGCAATCAAACACATTGATGCTTCCTTCCTTAAGATCAATTCGAAGGGCAACCCAATGTCCATGTCCCCCGTCCATTGGGACGTAAACAGTGTCTACTGCCGAAAACCAACTTAGATTGTTTAGACGATTTGGAACAAATCCTCTGATGTAGTTCATGATAGTGCTGTTCTAAGTCCAATTGTCTTTCAATTTGGTCTTCTTGTAGTTGTTGTTTTCATCAAGTAGCATGCGTATGAACAAGCTATCAAGAATTCCTATCCTTCGAGCTAGAAAATTATCACCTTCACCCCGCCAAAGCAGGCTTAACAGAGCATCAATATGATGAAAAATTCATACAGAATGATCAGTGGGGTAGAAAATACAGGTAAGTGGACAATAATTGAGACATATTGAAAACTTACATGGTTATCTATTGATTATCGCGGGGTCAATGCAACGTCAAAAAACGAGTACTTAACCTGCTTTCCATCAATTATATAAGGCATGCGTTATATAAAACAAAGAAAACAAATATATTGTCAAGTTTTTTGTTAAGGTTAAATAACTAAGTTTTGATGGCTTACTTCTTTCCGCGTGAGCTCAATTTGGATACGAAAAGCCGTTTACGTGATTGCTGCAGAGGACGAGGGAATCATGGACATCTTTCAAATCAGGTATGTGCTTTGGTGTGGTTGAGTTGCGGAATCTTCTGGCTTTTTGGATACCCTTTTCTCCAGAGTTTCTTCAGGTTTATTAGCATCACCTTCATTCGAGAACAAAAGTCTCTTCTTAGCTTTCTTGAGATAAGCAATTGGTATGGTCTCGTCCACCCCAATATATTCATTTTGCCCACCAATAATACGACTTTGTCCACGCTCAGAAATTTCTTCTTTATGTCGACCAGCATCAATTTTGGTGTCTTCTGATTCTTGTTCGTGGGGCACAAAAATTTAAATGCTCCTTAGACATGTGTTCATTTCCATACGTAACATGTGTACGTTTTTTTAAAACTTGCCTGGCCTACAAATGTCTTCTTAAACTGTTCATCTACCTTGACTGTTTTTCCACCTAATACATCGATCGCAACTTAATTTGTTGGTCCACTGATGGTAAGGTCTTGTCCATTACCATCAGATGTTTCTTCGACATGTCCACCGATATCCATAAGAAGTTGTTCCTGATTAAAACAAAAAAGCAGCCTCATTATGCATATGTTTCTTAGCATACATATAACATGTACATTACTACATATTATATGTACGTTTAAAGAAACTTTCCTGTCCCACATATGACTTATCAGACTTCACTTAAGTGACCGTTTCTCCGCCTATATCATCCATTGCATCTTCTTTTGTTGGTCCACTAATGAGAAGGTCTTGTCCACCCCCTGATGTTGCCTTGACATGTCCACCGGTATCGAGAAGAGGTTTTTCCTAAGTCAAACAAATATTGATGCCTCGTTATACATATGTTCATCAGCATACCAGCTACATATACATAACTACATAATATATGTATGTTTAAAAAAACTTGCCTTTCCTACAAATGTCTTATCAGGCTGTTCTTCAGTGACCTTTTCTCCGCTTATAACATCCCTTGAATCTTCATTTGTTTATCTACTGATGATAAGATCTTGTCCACTGAATTGTGTTTTCTCAACCTGTCCACCGACGACCACTTGTGAATTATGTCCACACATATTTCGTCACCCAAAATAGAATTCCTCCAAATGTAAGTACAATACATATAAAGGATACCAAGCTTCCAGTATCAACATTGGCAGACTCTTTAACAGTTCCACCCCCTTTACAAACAACAACATTTTGCGGCGCAGCTTCGGTAGAGTCCTGAAATATATAGTGATTGTCACATATACAATATTTAAAAAATCGGGAACTGATTAATCCTCTAGTATAGTGCACTTACTATTCCTTCGTCCAAGTTTTCAACTGGTACATCATTGTGACCACCTTTGGAAGGAACCTGCAAACATGTGTGTTAGTCTATGGATGAAAATGCAGTCGTCCACTGTTTATATGCATTTTGTCTACGACATTCGCAGCCAATGTGTCGGATATGTCCATGAATGTATTGCACTTACTTTTCCTTCCTTCAATGTCTAGACTTGTACATACTCCCCCACTGCGCCTCTTCTTCCTGAGAGTTCTGCTTCATCATCATATATTTCCTACATTAAGAATAGATCTCTTAAGAATACATCAACCTGAAAGTGTTAATGTCGTTAAATAAATAATAGAAGATGCATGTTTTTGAAACTAGTGTGTGACCTTGACCTCTCCTTGATTGGGGGTTGAGAGGCTGTTGCAGTCGGGTCTTTCGCAAAGCTCTGGTGGTTTGAGACCAATGATCAAATCTATGTCAACATTTGGATCATCGACATGCATCTCTACAGACAGTACGTCGTCGTCTGTGGTTTTTGACGAACTTGGCTGGTATGATACATTTGTCTACCATATTAGTAGTGGATGATGTGATGTTAGCTATAGAAACTGACATAGTATTTGGAAGTTCTTTTTACTTGAAATCATTAGTACATACTTTTCCAACTGGTGATTGTTGTGCTTTCTGTTCCTCCCCTATAGCTGGAGTAGACATTAATTGTTGGGGGAGAAAGATTAAACAATTGGTGAAGGTGAAAATCATAAATATGTCTGCTAACTTGCTTACTTTGTCTACTCTGTCCGACATTGTCTCTAGCTGACTAGCCCCTAAATCTATAGACATTTTAGGTATCTTTGTCGTGTCTACCACTTCCATATTAAACTGAACCTTAAATAGCCAACAATTTGCGGACTATTATTACGGACCCACCTTCCAGGCGCGTCGAATAACAAAAAATATAAAAGTGCTGATGCGAGTGTCCATTACCTGAGTTAGATTGTCTATTGATGTGCTGTTTTTTGTTGCTTGTTCCACACTAACTTCAGTGGACATACCTTTTTCCTACACAAGATATTTACTGGTCAGTGTTCAACCAAACTTATAAACTTAAAAATAGGTCAAGCAAGTTACCGGTATGTTTATGTCAGTGAGGACAGCTGCAACGCCTGGGTAGTCATCAAATGTAATCCCGACATTCAACCCTTCATCTTCTTTGTCTACTTATCTCTGTGCTGTCGTATCCTCAGAGCTACTGCTTATGGATACATGAGGAGAAGGGTCCTGTGTGCATTTCTCCTCGCTTGTAAACTTCCCACCCTTGCACACCTTGCTTATAATCTCGTCAAGAAGTTTGTCTCTCATTACCTTCCCACTCTTACGGACTTCCCTTACGATATCGTCAAGTAATTCATCCTTCAATATTGCCCTCTCAACGCGGAATAGTTCGGTTATCGTGTCCTCGAACTTCTGATACAATGTGTCTACGTTTACTGATGCTCTGTCATTTGTCTCGTGTGCGTATTGTGGACATTTTATTTTCCTATTAGGTTCTTCACCTTTGCTTTTACTAGATTTGCCCTTCGATGTGCCTGTTACATCCTGTGCATGCGTATGAGCCTTCTTTACATGTTTGATCTTCTTCACATTCAGGACCTTCTTCTCATCCACCACAATGCGTTCAAAGACGCTACAATCACTTTGCCACCTATTTTTTTGGAATTTAAACCGATGGCCAATGAGACTTTCAATGTACTCAAGAGATTCATCCCCCACCTCGTCAATCCACTCATCATTGACATCCTTGTACAAATTATCCTCAACGGATAGAAATGACTGCACATACATCTGTCATGATGTCCACGAGAATTCATTAGACAACATAAATAAAATGAACTTGCTTACCAAGATGTTTACTGACTTACATTGGATATATTATCCATTTTAATTATGTTCTCATTATGGAAACTCTTGCACATTGGGAGAATTAGGAGTGATTCATGAGTAAAGTCATGATCACCATCTTCCGAGGCAGGAATAACCTAGCCAACTGAGGAATAGCCGCAAAGAAAAACAGCTGAAGCGCGAGTATGAACCCATGAGTTGCCGTGTGGGACTGGTTGAATTTTTCTTTAAGGGTCTCGACATTCTCACATTGCTCACCAACTTTGACCATCTCAATAGTTAAAGAAAACGACTCACGGTCCCATGGGAAACTTTCAAATGCTTCAAGGTCTTTCACAATTTCAACAACATTACTACCAGCTTTTACAGGATGGGTGTTGCAGAGTAAAATTCCCTCAACTATTGAAATAAGAGCAAGTCGGATTCTTCTGGATGAGGGCATTTTTTTGTCCACTGGCAGCCTCTTGTCTGTCTTCAACCAACCAACAATCTCTTTAATGGCCACACTCTGCTTGGTATTCGATATTAATGTGTTCCAATACGGATTCTTAGGGTCCTCAGGAGATTGTAGTCTCTCTAACTCTTTGGTTTAGGGATATGGACCACATGGTAGACCGGTCACTATACCAAACTCTCTAAGAGAAAAACGAAATGGGAACCCGGCAAACACGAACCATAGCTTGTAGATCTGTCGTGACCGGTCTTTGAGATTTTGAGCAGAGGACCAAACATATATGCCAAAATCATCTTTCTCTTTCTTACATTATGGTATTCTCTACAATATGAGCTGAATATGGTATTTCCCATAATATGTTCACCGAATATGGTAATATCCAGAATTTTTCTAAAAATAAACAAAAATAAATATTATTAATGAATATAAGACTGTTAATTCCATAAAACACAGGGATATGAATTCTATAATAGAATTCATATGAAAAAACACAGAAATTCTATAACATAAAAAACGATAAAACATAGTAAAATATGGAATATACCTGTAAAAATATTTATACGGATATGAATACACCAAGAAAAACAATAAAATGGAAGACGTACTAAAAGCGATGGAAATCTAGCATTTGTAAAACAACTATTCATGAATATAAGATGGTTAGTATTTCAAATTTTTATTAAAAAATCGTATGGAAATCTAGAATATAAGTAACGAAAAAATCTCTAACAAAAAATGTGATGTCTATGATAATAATATTGATCCGAAAATGATTGATGGGAAGATGGTATGTAAGCTTTGTATATATATATTTATATAGGAATTTGAAACTAGGGTTGTTAAGAATTTAAGGTTATATATATATTATTCATAATTAAGTAAAAAAATATTCAGTATCAGAACTATTCCATAAGAGAATATACGACAATTTATATCTTCTAGAAAGGAAAACCACTAGAACTCGTATTGGCTATTAAATTTAAATTAAATTTGTTCTTCATTAAATAGGTGATTTAAACACGTGACATAGAAAGGATTTCTTACTTAAAACAGATCAAATTTGAGTTCTCGAAGGATCCACGTGTTTCGTTAAAATTAATTGAAAACACTTTTGAATTGTTTTAGGATTGAACAGGCGAACCTGCACGATTCTTTTGCACAAAACGAGTCAGATCTGACCTAAGCGTGGGATTCACGCGCTTTCTTCAAGTTGTATGATGAAACTGCCCTCCATTCGGTTTTTTTGTTTATGAAATAATAACAATGCAATGACATTCAATATAATATACCACATCACAATATGATTACTTTCAAAAGTGTCTTCAAATTTAATAGTATAGATTGATGCATACTTGTTTATCATTTACATTAGGAGACAATTAAACCAAACTTTTTCAATCTCTAGCTTTTAATTCAATTTTTCTCTAATCCCTTTCCTAGAATTAATGGACCCGATTGGTTGCATTTGTGGCTGTTGTATTTTTGCTGTAGAAATTTGGTTGTAGGTTATGTTGCTGTTGCTTTAGGTTTTGTTGCTGTGAGATTTTTGGCTGTAGAATTTTGGCTGTAACCTTTTAAAATGAAAGCATGCTTAACTTTTTGTTATTTATTTTGCCCGCCAATGTTAATTTTCTATGATTAAACATAAAAATAATCTACAGGCTAATTAGAGAAAAATAAAAATAAACACATTACATTATTATATTTATACGATTTATATATATATATAGAAAAAATAAATAATAAAAAGTTAATCATGAAAAACTAGAATTACTTAGAGAGATATAAAATAAACATGTTACATTATTATATTTATATGATATATATAAACAAAATAAATAACAAAAAAGTTAATCATGAAAAATTAGAATTAATTAGAGAGATAT
>OVBE01013605.1:0-12600 GCA_900406425.1 Iberis pinnata | reverse complement strand
CACATGAAACATGGATATGTAAACGTAATAGGTAAAGCCAATGCTCCAATAAGAACAGCTAAGTAAGGCAAGAATGGGAATCCAACAGTTACAAAGAAACAAACCGAACTTAAGAACCGAAAATCCAAAATATCCGTAAAAGATTCAAATTATCCGAACAACCTAGCTAAAATCCAAGTTACCGAATCAAAAACTCGAAATATCAGAAGAAAATCCATAAATATCCGAGTTACCTTACTAAAAACCTAATTTTCTACCTAAAATCATAACTATCCGATCACAATTATATATATAGTCATATATTTATGGGTTTTTCGGTTATACTTTCGGGTTTCGGTTCGGTTCGGGTTCGGACTCGATTTTTCGGATTGAGATATATAGGAGCCATTCGGATTATTTGGCAGAACACTTCGGTTTCGGTTTTTTTGGTTCGGATTTTGGTTTATATGCCTAGCCCTAGGTGATATTATCAAATTGAGTCTTTGAGTAGGGTGTCAAACCAGGCATGTGAAGAAGAAAAAAATCTTAAATAACATTGTACCAATTAATCACATTAATACTTTTAAGGTTTAAAGAAGTTTGCATGTAAACCTTTATCAGCAAAATGCAAAGCAGATGCAACTACAAGCAAAACACTAAGAGAAACACCTAAACAACCCACCAAAACATTTAAAACCCACATTAAGCTTTTCCTTTGAGACTCTTTGATAGAGATCCACATTAAACATGGATATGTAAATGTAATAGGTAAAGCCAATGCTCCTATAAGAACAGCTAAGTAAGGTAAGAATGGGAATCCAACAGCTACAAAGAAACAAACTGAACTTAAGAAGAGACGTAACATGATTCGGACAAAGATAGAACAAGGTTTGTGTGTCTTGGTTATGTAAATCATCTCTATGTTGTCACAAGCTGGCATTAAGTTTATTGGATATGAACATAAGCATGAGATGATGAATGTAATGTGAATGAAAGAAGTAGCTAGCTTTGTGTTGTTTTGTTCGTAGAGATTTAAGTAGTTTCCTATTGGACCTCCTGTTGATGGAATCTGTCATATATAAGAGTTATAATATTAATTAATGCATCATTTTGTTATAAGAGATATTCTTTGAAATACTATCAAGTTCAAATTTCAAAAATACCAAATACTCCTAAAAGTTCTAAAAATATTATACACTACTAATGGTTCCAAAAATATCACAAACATAAAAAGTGAATTTTAAGAGTTTAGAATTTAAAATTTTGGGTTTGGGTTCACTAAATAGAGTTTAGGGTTTAGTTTTGAAGGGGAAGAGTTTAGTTTCGGGATTTTAGGGTTTAAATTTTAAGTTTTAAAGTTATTTCAAGTTTTGTGGTATTTTGGGAACAAAAACCTTTTTGTGATATTTTTTTATTACAAATGTGGTATTTTTGGAAGTTTTGGAAGTGTACGGTATTTTTGAAATAAACCTAGTTTTTGTGCTATTTTTGAGAATTCCCCTTGTTATAACCTTATTTGCATTTACTTATATGAAAAATGTAATACTAGTTAATATTCCAAATGAAATGAAAAATAAGGTAGTTATGATTTTCTAAATTCGTTGGGTTGGATGTTAATATTTCAAAAAGTGAAGTTTTTTTAAAAAAATTTTTTTGCTTGTGTACATTTGTATGCAAAAATTTAAAGTTATAAATCAGTAATATTTTTTCTATTTCTAATACCAAAACTTTAAACAACTATCTGTAAAAAAAATTCTTTTGTTGCAAAAAAGTTTACATTACAACAAAAATGTGTTTAATTGGTTAAATTTGTTATAGTAAATGATATTTTTATGTAAAACAAATAAACTAAATGATTTTATGTTTTATTAATAACCGTGTAAAAAATTAAACATCAAATAATATGAAACAAAAGGAGTAAGGTTTTCATATATATGAAAACATATTAAAAGTTTTGTTATAATATTAAAAAGTAAAATGACGATTAATATTCTCGTTAAATTAAGGTCAAGTTTAAAATTTATTAGAAATATTTTGAAAACACTTAATAAAGCTCTAACAAAAAAATAGTTATATTTTTTAATATATATCTTATAATATATTTAATATATAAAACAAACATAATCCACTAGTGGTAGCACAAAAGAGTTGGTTCTTTTCTGCTACCCCGAATTTAAACTTTTTAGATACGAAATGTCATTCTTTAAATCGTAATATTGAAAATCGGAGACTACGATCATTTCCAATGGGAGAAACCCATTTAGATATCTTAAATAATTTTTTATTAATATTTCTGATCAAAAGAGGTAAAAGTCGATTTTAAAAGTTTTCCTAGAAAGAACGAGTCTTCTTTCTTTAGTTAACTTTTGATTAAACGTTGGAGAAGGTCTAAGGTTCAAAAGATCAAAATTCTTATATTTTTTTTTTGATAAAAGAAAAATGAAAATCAACTTAATTAAGTAGTGTTAGATTTTGAATATACCTTATTTCCATATGCCCAATATAGAACAATAGATAATGGAAACATACAACTTGCAATGATCACATGAGATATCACTATTGCTCTCCACATTATCTTACTTGAAGGCTTCTTTGAATCAGAAGGAAGAGTACCCTACAAAAATACAAATCATCAAGAGACAAATAACTATTCAAAAAATTATATAAAAAATATGTTAATATTATTTAAAAACCTGAATCTCAAGAACAAGATTATTCCCACGAAATGCAATAGCAATCCATCCAATAGCATTAAAAATGTTATTAAAACTTGTATCAATTATAGTATAAGAGACTTTACTTTGTGGAGGATCACTAGTTAATGGTAAAACCCAAATCACAGTGCAATATCCAATGGTCATAATACAACCAATTAATGAAACTCCAAAAAGAGAATTTAGATTTGGGAATTGAGATAAGATCATTGCAATACAACTAAAGATTAAGAAACATTGCAATGAACTAAGTGTTGTTGTTTCATTGTAGATTTGTAATAATTGTTGTATTGTTTTGCCTCCTGTTATTACTAGAATTGCACAAGCTCCTCCTGATAGATACATCACTGGGAATATTCCTAGAAGTTTCCCTAGCTTTGTTCCTAAAAAATAATATAATTAAAAACAGTATCGTTTTTGTAAGAATTTCAGAGATACGATAAGAAAGGGATATTCGCAAAAATACCACAAAAATTACGTATATTTCAAAAATATCACACTCTCGAATGTTACTAAAAAACACCACTATTTTTCTTCAGAAATACCACAAAAATACCATAAATTCAATGTTTTAAAACTTCAAATTTAAACTCTAGACATCCAAAACCAAACTCACCGGCTTCAACCCTAAATCCTAAACTATCATTAGTAACACAAAATTTTAAATTCTAAACCCTTAATATTCACTTCTTATTTTTGTGGTATTTTGGAAAAAAACCAATTTAATGGTATTTTTTAGAATTTCAAAAATACCACAAAAAACTACGTATATTTCAAAAATATCACACACTCCCAAATGTTCCAAAAAAATATCACTATTTTTTTCAAAAATACCACAAAAATGGGTTTGTTCTAAAAAATACCACAAAAAACTACGTATATTTCAAAAATATCACACACTCCCAAATGTTCTAAAAAATACCACTATTTTTTATAAAAAAATACCACAAAAATATTTTTGTGCTAAAAATATCACAAATTCAATGATTTAAACCATGAACCTCCAAAACCAAACTCACCCCTTCACAACTAAACCCGTAACTATAATTAGTAAACCGAAACCCAAAAATTAATATTCTAAACCTTTAAAATTCACTTTTTATTTTTGTAATATTTTTGAAATATACGTAGTTTCTGGAAATTTAATTATATTTTAGAAATTTTGGGAGTGTGATATTTTTGGAATTTGAAGATTTTTTAGCGGTACTTCAAGCAATACCTTTAAAAAAAATTACTAAGTAAGAGTTTGATTAAATTTTTATATATTTACCAAATGAAGCAATTGCAAGTCTTAAGTATCTACTAAAACGTGTTCCTTGTACTGCTTCGTGGAGATGAACTAGGAGCCACATTGTGTATAGCTTCCATATAAATCCCAATGTTAAGATAATAATTCCCCATATCCTGGAAAATAAATTTCATTTTCAAAAAATTTGTACATAGTTGGATTTAATAAGTTAGAAGAAAAGTTAATAAATAAAGAGAAAATAGAATAATTCCATAAAATATAACAAAATACTATAAAATAGTACATTATTGTTTTTAAAATACTATTAAAATGTTTTATTTCTTTAAAATAATATAAACATTAAAAATTAAATTTTAACTTAGATTCACTAATTAGAATTTAAAATTTAGTTTTGAAAAAATTAAAATTTAGTTTTGGATTTAAATTTTAAAACTAGTAAAAATTATGATATCATGAAGGAAACACTTTTGGTATCTTTAGAACTAGTGGATGATGTTTTTGAAATTAGTGGATAATACTATTGGAATCTAAAAAATAGTATTATAAAAAAATTCTCCAAAAAATATTAGTATTTGATTTTATTCGAGATTTTACTATAAAATAGTATATGTTCGCAATTATTACAAAAAATACTACTAAAATATTAAACTCTCGAAAATACTATAAACATACAAATTGAGTTTTAGTTTATAATTTAAAATTTTAGTCTTGAAAATATTATTGTTTCATTTTAGATTTAAGATTTAAAATATTAAATCCAAAAACTAAAAATTTATGATATCATGAGGAAAACACTTGTGTTTTTGGAATCTAAATTAAATAAAAAATAGTAATATTCTAAAAAATTCTCAAAAAAATAATATTAGTATTATTAGATTTTATTTTGAGATTTTTACTAACCATCCAAGAGCAGCAAAAGCTGCAGGAAGAAGAATCACTTGTAAACCAATTCCTGAACAAAGAAGATGAAACGTCGCCGTATAAACATTTCCTTTTCTTGATTCTGTGATCGGTAACCACTCTTCTACCGGAATCCTCCCACCATCTCCGTCGTTGTTCTCGCCGGAACTTGGCCGTGGCATTAATGAAGGAGAATCACCACTTTCTTGTGATTCTAAATCAGCTAATCCTTTTCTTGACATTTTTATTTTTATTTTTAATATTCTTTAGAGATTTTTATGTATAACCACAAATTGTAGGGTTTGAAAACTTGAGAGGTTTCTTTCTATTAAATTGGCAAATATATAAAGCTAAAACAAAATTAGGATTGTAATTTTTTTTCTTTCTTTTTTATTTTTGATTTCTTTCTTATATATCTGATTATATACTTAAGTTATAGTGTCAGTGTCGGAACGATATTTAAATTTTTTTGGTAAATGTTTGTACCGCTTATTTTTATAAGCTTCACTTGTTCTATTTTCTACAAAAATCGCATTTATACCGTATCGTTCTGCTAATTTTTTTACCTGAATTGTTTGATTAGCTGTCAACATTCGGAGCCTAAAACTAAAACAGTTACATAAAATTAGGATTGTAGTTTTTTTCTTTTTATTTTTGATTTCTTTCTAATTTATCTGATTATATACTTAAGTTATAGTGTCAGTGTCGGAACGATATTAAACGTTTTTTGGTAAATGTTCGTACCGCTTATTTTTATGAACTGTACTTATACTGTTTTCTACAAAAACTGCATTTATACCGCATTGTCTCTATTCGAACGATTTGATTTGCTGTTACTATTTGGAGCCTAAAGCTAAAATAGTTACACAAAATTAGGATTGTAATTTTTTTTTCTTTTTATTTTTGATTTCTTTCTAATATATCTAATTATATACTTAAGTTATAGTGTTAGTGTTGGAAGGATATTAATTTTTTTTGGTGAATGTCCGCACCGCTTATTTTTATGAACCGCACTTATACCATTTTTTACAAAAATTGCATTTATACCGCATCACCTCTACCTGAAGGATTTGATCTGCTGTTACTATTTGAAGCCTAAAACCAAACAGTTACACAGAATTAGGATTGTAGTTTTTTTCTTTTTATTTTTGATTTCTTTCTAATATATATAATTATATACTTAAGTTATAGTGTCAGTGTCAGAACGATATTAATTTTTTTTTTTGGTAAATGTTTGCACCGCTTATTTTTATGAACCGCACTTGTACTATTTTCTACAAAAACTGTATTTATTTCGCATCGCTTTTACCCGAATGATTTGATCTATTGTTACCATTTGAAGCCTAAAGCTAAAGCAGTTATACAAAATTAAGATTGTAGTTTTTTTCTTTTTATTTTTGATTTCTTTCTAATATATCTGATTATATACTTAAGTTATAGTGTCGGTGTCGGAAACGATATTAAATTATTTTTGAATTCCTTTTTTCTTCTTCTTCTTTAAACGGTATAAAAATATAATTTAACACAAATAATGTTTCATATCTATAATTACCATAATTATCGACGTCTAATTACGTTATAAACCATAATATATGACGTAAGCTATGATGTAAGTTGTGATTGGAAAGATGACGTAATCAGTTATATGTCACTCTCAAATACTCAAAAGCGATACCCACTAGTGTAAATCGAAAAAAATCAACTGAATATATTATTATTCATAATTGCATTCAAAAGATATGATTTATAACTAATTTTTTATAATAAATAATTTTTTATTATAAATAGTGAAGTTTTTGATAGAGAAAAATGTAAAAGTGAAAGTTCTTTTATCGAATAAAATAAGTTCTTTTAACTAAAAAAATATAATTATCATTTTTTCAGTTTCTCTCACTTCATTCTCTCTTTTCTTTACATGAGATAGGAAGATCGGTGAGAGCGGCAGAGCATACGGAGGCTCCCACCACCGTCTTTTGATCACAACGTCACCATATCTCTTTTGGGCACGTCTGTGAACCCAACACTAGCGTGCTCTCCGTGCATGCGTCGTTTCGCTGAAAAACTTTCAATCTCAAATATGCTTTTCCTACAGAATCACTGAGATCTAGCTGGGGGAGAGAACTAGCATATCGGAAACTCTTTTCTGGCTGGAGTAAACGCGGCGATATGCAAGAGGAGTGACATATCGGGGGGGGGGAACCTCGAGGTGGGTGCGTTTCAACCGTCAGTGGATCTGGAAGCTGTGCTCTATCATCGGAGGTGTGGGGAGTCGACGATTACAGGTCCGACCATTTTCGCATGCGTTTGTCTCTTCTCCCACCACCGGAAACCTACTCCTCCTGTCTAAGTCCACCGTGGTCAATGTTAGAACCGCATTCTCTCCTCTCTAAAACGCTAGATCCGGTGGATAGGCGTCGGTACGTGTTTTCTCTGCCTCGAATCTGCCGTGTTATTATTATTATTATTATTTGCATTACCAATAAATTCAAACTTAAACCCTAATCTTTTTTTAGGTCTGGAATTAGTTTTTAGTTCTTTTTTTGAAAATATCTTTTCTTCCATCAAAATTTAGAAATACATCACTGATAATTGCGGTTAAACCAATCGAAGAACTCATAATCGGTGTTTATCATTTATCTGATTCATTTTTTTATTTTGATTTTCATGTCAAAGTCTTTAGCAAACGATTATGCATGACTATGCATGAGAGTGTTTACTTTATAATACTAATTAATAAAATGTAATTTGAGACAACTATTAAAAAATGGTCGTCGGCTTCGTCGAAATCAAATAAAAGCTCACCAAACATTTGCTTTACCAATCAGTTTTAACACTTTAATCAAAGTTTCACCAAACATTCATGCAATTAATTTATCTAATGATCAAAGATTAAATGTTGAGCCAAAAGTTTCAAAAGTAGCAATAAGTTAACTAAAGTGGTCCTTATCATTATATATTTTAACATTATTAGTTTTTACATAATGCGTTGGACCCATTTAAATTAGGACACCTATATTTCATATAGCAAAATCATTAAACTTACAAAGGAACTTTAATTTGGTTTTTTCAATAGAATAGACATAAGTATCACTATCAGATCACAGTCACTAACGTGGTTGCAGATAACTTTCTTTACATGTGATTTTATAGTGTCTTATATTATTACACCAACCAAACTCAAAGCAAGAAAAAAGCTAAAATAAAGAGGTGTTTGCATATGTATCTCTTCAATAATTTATTACTTTAAATGATGTAAATGAAAAAAAACAATTTTTCTCTCCCTAACGCAACTATCGAAAAAACCCTAAAAGACCTGTGTGGCGCTGGCGACGACGGTTCTTGTCAAAGCCGTCATGCTTTTTATCTGTTCGTTGGTCATCATCAAGCTCTGCTTCACTTTCTCTCGAGTTCGTTTTCTTCCAGTCAAACGTCGAGCCTAACTCCGTCCGGAAATCCAAGGCGAAGCCACTGTGCTCGTCTAAGGCTCACCAAGGTTCGAAGATAGTGATTCTCTCGGCGGTATCATCCTTCTTGGGTTTGCCTCCCGAAGACAATGTTACAAATTCTTACTATCACACCCTCTGGATTCCATTGAAGTGGGTTTTACAGCCGATCCTGGTTGACATGGCTAAGCTGGGCAAAACTCCTTCAGGCGAGCTTCTTCAAATTGTATATATGTGGTTTCACAAGCTTCCATTTTCTGACATATTTGCATATCTCTGGGGTTATGTGTACTTTACCTCGAGGCCTTCGGTGTCAGAACTGCTTTACCTTGTCCATTCATCCCTAAATTTGGGCTTTTACCATTACGTGATTCATGGTCGGTCTCACCTGTCAGTTTTGGTGGTTCGGACGAGATGGGTCCTGCGATCTAGGCTCATTCGGAGCATGTCAAGGGTTAAATAATGGGTATTTATACTTGCTATTTGGCATCATTCGTGTGTATTCCATGTGTTTTTGGTACATTTTCAAGATTTTAGGTGTTTGAGACGTTATGGAGAAAAAATGATGGTTTTCAGAAGATTTCAGGTGGAAATGGACAAAATTAAGATGGATGGATCGAACCCAATTGAAAAATGATCGATCTAGCAAACACATGAAGAGAGATCGATCGATCGATCCACACCTGGATCGATCGATCCAAAGCTCCTGGAGATCTACGTAAAAATAGATCAATCGATCCCACCCTGGATCGATCGATCCTGGAAGAAGTAGAACGACGGATTGATCGATCCCTACCTGGATCGATCGATCCCATCACCCAAACCAGCTTGGAAATAATCAAAAAGATGCATTCATCCTCAAGACCTATCAAGAGTTTTCCTTATTAGATTAGGTTTTTCTTATTTTATTAGATCATATAAAAGCCTTAGGCTTATGTTTAGAGAGAGAGAACACAAATAATTAACTTTTAGAATTCAGAACTTTTTCAGAGAGAAGAGATTTCGACCATGTATTTCACCTTGTTAGGTTTAGGGGTTTTCCAGGGAAACCAGGTTTGATAGTTAGGGTTTGACATAATGGATTTAAATAGTTAGGTTCTTAGTCTAGATTTGTTATCAATGCTTGGATTAGCCTGATCACCTAGTTCATGATATTAGGTTAATAAATACAAAGGGATTTGGTTTAGAAACGTGACCTAATCAAGATGAATAAGTGTCTCTGCTTGTGGGAGTATTGTCTTTGATGCTTATGAACATATTGAATCTGTAATCAATGCATGATTGAATTATCTAAATTCAGCGGGAATTTCTCTTTAGTAATTCGATTATAGGGGTCTAATACTTCGGGTGGAGATTAGTCTATTATTGTCTTTTGAGTTGAGAACTATTTTTATGAATGAATCTTGCATGTCAACTTAAGCTTCAAACCTGATAACCTGTGGAATTCCCTAACGCCTAGCGTTTTCTTTAATTGCTTACAACCATTTTAATTTACAGTCTTTTAAATTTATAATCGTTTAAATCAAACAATCTTTCTTATTACCGTTTTAGCTAGATTCGAATGTTTGACTAAGAGTCGCACAACTTGGTCTATGTGGATTCGGACCCTTATATACTACTGCGTTTGCTGTGCACTTTCAGTGAATATATTTGGGTTAAAACCCGAGTGTATCATCGGCACCGGAAGATGCATCGACAATCACTTTGGTGAGAGGCGCGATTATCGAATGTCTCCAAAAGTCACGACATAAGGTGACGATCTACAAGTTAGTTGAGGAAGCAACCGGAAGCCTTGAGTTTTCCATGTGCTTGATCGCACAAATTTTTTTCATCTTGCTCATAACTTTCTATAAAACTTTGCTTATGTTATGTACTTATTGTCTTTTGAACTTTAGTCATTTGTTTATATTTGACCGTAATAATTGCACATTTGGATATGTCCGATATTGCGAATCATTTTGTAACTGAGTACATTCTTAATGAATGAAATATGGTTAGTGACAAAAAAGATGTTTGCATATTAGTACATTATTAATAATATTCACTTTATTTATATAATATGTTTTCATCGTAGATAATTTTCAATGCAATATTATAAATGTAAATGATAGTTTGATAGACTGATGATTGTTATCCATAGATCATAAACAAAACCTAATTTTCTTTTCTCTCAAAAAGAAGTGCCGCCTTGGTCCCTTAGTCCAAATTTTCCGTCTGGGTTGGTCATTGGCGGCTCACGCAACGCCGAGACTAGCCCTTTTGCTTTTCTGTTTTGTTATTTCTCTATTTTTATTGAGTTTTTAGTTGTTGTTATTGTTTCCGTCAGTGTGGATCTTCTCCGAGATTTAGAATGGTGTCCATGGAGTCTTCCTTTTTGGCGTCTGATGGTGGTCGTTCTTTTAAGTGAAGCAACCACCGGGCAATAGGCCATCGGTTCCGCTGGTCTTCATCTCCTTCCTTCCTCCTTTCTGGCGCCGAATCTGTTCTCCTTTGCAAGCTTATTTGTGTTCGCTGGCTTGTTTCATCCCTCTTATGGTTTCATATGCTAGTCTGCTCAGAAAGGGTCTCGATGGTCGTCTTCTTACTTTATCGCTATAAGTTATTGGACTTGTATTAGCATATCTGGTTTTTGGGATGAATGTTCTTGTTTGGCCATGGATTTTTTGTGCTTCACTGCTTGTGTTTCCTTGGTCTTCATCTTTCTGATTGGCCGTGTTTTTTCATAAGTTTTTGGTTGTTGTCTTGTGTCTTCTGCTCCCTTTAGCCATAGATGGTGGTTGGATGCTCTGCCTTTTGTCGTTGCGGTTTGACCCTTCTCCATGGTCCCAGTTTGGTGGATTTCTTACTCTGTATTAGGTTTGATCTTCATGGGTTATCATATGGTAAGTTTCACTAGTAAACCAGGTTTTTTTCAGGAGGTTTACGACATTTCTTTGTCTTCGGTTTTTCCAGTAGACTTTGCCAGCTCCGGGCTCTCTACGCATGCCTATGTATTGGCTAGGTCCTATTTGCTCGGAATCATGGTCTCCGTTCCTTCTTTTTTCGTCGATTTGGTTTGCTTTCATCTTTGCGCTTTTGTGGAGTCGATGTTCGTCTCGACTTCTTTGGAGCTTGCCTTTTATCCTGAGGGTCATCTTCTTTTTTAGAGTCGAGTTTTCTGTTCCGTCTTAATCTGTGTGTTAGGTTGGCCGTCTTGTTGTTTTTAGCTTGTTTTATCTTCATATCTTGTTGTGGCTCGTCTCTTTGTCTCCCGCATGTCGGACATGTGCCTCCTGAAATATCGCGTTAGGACAATCGTTATTTGCGGACTTAGTTTTATTATCTTGTCCTATTGTAATCTCTCGGTTAGTATTATTAATATTAAAGTTCCTCTTGTGAAAAAAGTTTGATAGACTGACACTGAATCCAAATTATGCCAAAACTTAAAATGGAATAGACACCCTTTATTTTTTGGATAATTAACTTGACAAAAATAAAGGGCAATTGCCCATGACCACCATTTTTTGGTTCAAATTGTTAGGCCACATTTTTGAAAATGAATTTTAAATAAGATTAAAGAGATTAAAATGTCATGTATGTTCTATAAAATTAGTATCTTATATTTTGATTACTATCTCAATATAATTAACATGTAATTATACTACAAAATTTATATCCAAATTTAAATTTATAAAATTTCTTCTAGTTTTTATATCTCTCATAATTAATTATTTCTTTTTTTTCTACAACTTCTACAATCTTTTTTCTTTCTTCTTTGTTCAAGATCATTAATTAATTATTCAATCGTTGTTGTATAAATTTTTCAGTAAAAAAAAAAAACATTTTACTTTAAAATATTCATGTACTTAGTTTGTATTGTTAACATTGTCTTTTATTATATTATTAGTACGTATTGTGAATGTTTTACAACAATACAACTTTTATGTTACATTTATTGATTTTATGAAACAACCACAATTGAAAATTTGGCCAATGTCTCAATATATCTTAGCACGGAACTAAGTAGAACGAGTTAAACTCATGAAGAAACTAAAGTTTATTTATCAGTTTGGTCAAAAGAAGAAAACATATATCTTATATAATTTTAAATTAACTAACTTTACTACAAAATTTTGAGTAAGATCGGTATGTGAACTAATTCGAATTCTCTAAAATACGAAAATATTTCAAAGTCAAAATTACGCGATCTTTAAGTTGCACTATATTATAAAAAAGTTATAGGTCATAGTTTTATATAGGAGTGGGCGTTCGGTTTTCAGTTCGGGTTCGGTTCGGATAATTCGGATTTCGGATAATTCGGTTAGGGACATATAGG
>OVBE01013604.1:0-12600 GCA_900406425.1 Iberis pinnata | reverse complement strand
TTTTAGTAAGTATGAATTTTCTTATTGGCGATCCATTGATGAGTAAAAAATACTGGAGAATGGTTATACAATGCATCATCCACTTTCTCCATACATTTGCAAATCTAACCGCCTTAGAATAAAATCTATATACAACCATTGCAGCTTATCAAAATTTTTAGTAATATCTAGTTTAAAATCCATAGAAGTTCATAGGCTACAAGAACATTATCCGTTATGAGCCTCTCCGGGATAAAAACAGATTGGTTATATGAGATTATAGAATGTAACCAAGGTTTAATTATATTAGATAATATCTTGGAGATTAATTTATATGCCACATTAGCTAAACTAATAGGTATATAGTCCTTTGCCCTTTGGGGATAGGTAATCTTAGGTATTAGGCATATTGATCAAAGTGTGATTTATATCCCCATCTAGAGAGCATGGGGTAAGAAATTCTGATAAAAATTAATCACACTTATTTAATAGCTGTCCAATGATTTTTGTAAAACCTAGCAGTTAGTCCATCGGGCCATGGGGATTATCATCATTCATCTGTTGTAGTGCCTCAAGGATCTCTGTCTCCTCAATTAGCTTTGTCAGGCTTTGATTCATTTATGTAGTTACCTTAGATGGCATATTAGATAATACACAAAAGTTAGAAAGATCTTGAAAAAATACTGTTGTAGCGCACGATGTATGCCCCTATCTTCATGCCATACAGTTCCTGCATCATCTTCTATAAGAGAAATGTGATTGATAGTTCTTTGTTGTTTCATCTTCTAGTGGAAGTATCGAGTATTCCTGTCCCCAGAGTACCCTGCTTTTAATTCTTCAAAATTCTTCTTCCATTTTATATGCATGATGAAGTTTCTTTTTAACATCACCAACCTTGTCATAATCCATTGGTATTTGATCCAAATGAAGTTCGTGCTTCAACTAATCAATTGTCTCTGAGTTTTGTAGATTTTGCTGATGCTTCCACTTAGACAATCCCGCACGTCATTTTCTGAGAGCTGAGGCAAAATAAGCTGGATGGATATAATCATATTCTTGCTGCCATAGTTGTTGAACTTCTTGTCTAATGTGGGGATGAAACTTCCATCTATTATCATATTTTTAAACATGAGGACATGTCCACTTCTTCAGGTCAGTAGTGATGAGTAAGGGATGATAATCAGAAGGTCCTCAATCAAGAAGATGGGAAAAAGCAGATGGAAATTTTTTAGACCAATAAAAATATGCCGTTGTTGTATCAATTCTTGTCTTTACTGAATAATGATAACATTTTCCTCTCTAGGTATACTGCCCTCCAATGGTGCGTAGATCATGTATTTCCAACTGATAACATAGATTTCGTAAAGGGCCAAAAGAAGCTTCAGCTCTGAGAGGACCTCCATTCTTTTCTTCATTGGATGCTATATCATTAACATCTCCTAAGTACAAGGAAGATTGAGAATATACTGAGCTGCTTGAAGCTAGATTACTAAGTACTCTCCAAAAGTGATTTGTAGAAATTCTTTCACGAGGCCCATAAATATAGTGCATATAATATTGGATATGCGCCTCTTTAATTTCAAAAGTATTCTTACAAAACTGGATTACTCATGAGACCTAACAAATACACTATTATCCTAAAACATTGCTAGCCCACCACATCTACCAAAAGGAGGATCATAAAATCCCTAAGGATACCCCAACTTCCGCCTGATAGAGTCTATAATATCATAATTATTTTTAGTTTCTATGAGGAAGACCAAAACTGGCTTATATTTACACCTAATACCAAAAAGATGACGAATTGTTAGGGTGTTCCTAAAATCCTGATAATTCCAGTGCAAGATCCACATGGATCAAGGGGTGGTTTTTGGGTATCCACCCTTCCCTTGATAATAAGTGGCTTTTCCTTTCTAGGCTTACTAGTAGACCCTTCATCTTGAATAAATACATGATTTGCCTTTCTCTTTCTACTAACTACAACTCAATTTGTTCTATTTTGTTGAGATCCAACCAAAAATAGTGAGATAAAATGATTTTTAGTAAACTGAGGTCTAATGACAACAAGAGCATTTAATTGATTAGGCTGAATATTAGTAGGAGAGTCCACGTGGATGTACTCTGGAACATGGTCATCACGATTAAAAGGACATTCTTGTTCTTCATGTGCTAAATCACCACATTTATAATAAAAAATTCGCATTTTTCATAATGAAGAAGAATAAGGGTTGGTGGTCCAGGCCTTTCAAATTGAATATAACGTGCAAAGTTTAGCTTCGTTGAAATATCAATCTTAACCCGTGCCCAGGCTTCAACATGTTTCTAAACTGTTGCCTCTTTGAGTCTGACGTCTTCAATTTGTCCCACTAACTGGCCTAACTCCCTGACCATTTCTTCATCACAAGATTCATGGGCAATATTGAGAAATTTGATCCAGAATGTAATGGTGTTCAAGTAATCCGGGAAACTACGCCTTAACCACCTAACAGTGACTAACATCCAATCCTTGACACTCCAAGGGCCTGATTCAAGAACCCTGAGTAAATGTTCTTCCTTTTGAAATAGAATTGGACTGTCCGATTGATAATTCGACTCTCAACACGTCCTACCATCTTCCAGGCCTCAGATCGTATTTTTTTGGGTTGACTTCACAAGACCCCCAAACTATATGCATTTAAACTATTTCTACCCAAACTTTTTACCTCTTTAGAAAACTCCTTGAATATGTATATCTCTTTACCGGACCTAAGTTAACTGATCTCATCACGAATCCCTCAAGCGATTAATAAACTTAATTTGCGATTCCAAATTAACAAAAATCGATAAGAAATTGTGATTGAGACTTAATTAAAACCAACTCGAGTACAAAATAAGTTACTCAAACCTGATATCAACTTTATTATTAATTTAAATCGAGAAAAAACAAGAAAAATAAAGTTTGTGGTTAAAGTTAAAATCAGATTAAATTAAAAACACAATTAATATCGGATTTGGGTATTAATTTGAAATCGCAAATTAAGCTTATTAATTGTCTAGGGGTTTAGTGATGAGNTTTTTTTTTTTTTTTTTTTTGGGGGGGGGGGGTCAGATAAAGAGGTAGACATATTTAGGAGGTTTTCTAAAAAACTACAAACCGATGAGAAAATAATATATATACATATAGTTGAGGGAGTCTAGGGAAGCCAACCATATTTTTAAGCTATTTGTTGGATCGATAAAATTAGATCAATAACTAATATTTTTTAACATTGAATAACAAATATATTTTTTAAAATAAAAAAATATTTAAGATAGAATTTTCATTAAAAAAGACATAAGTGAAAATTAAGCGCTTCATTAAAATTAATTTTCTTAAAAATTCACTTATTTCCTTAATAAATACTCTTTTATTTTATAATATAAAGGTCTATAATCTTTTATAGAAAATATTAGATTTGAAAGACTGATGTTGTTGCTAAATTTAAGGGTTAACTATCTATGTCCCCACGAGAACTTCCATATACCGACAGTTCCACACGAAATCGGACCCTCTGTTTTTTTCCCCTTTGATTAAATTTTGATACTTAATTCCCCATCTTTTAAACCAAACATTCTATTTACTCATCAATTTTATTAGATGAATCATTTACCCCATTGAATTCAGTTAATTGGGTTGATTAATGTCTGATCCATAATTTGGACCATTTAGAACCGATTTTAGCTAAACCCGAAACAGTAAACCATCATTAACCCACACATGACCCGATTTATATTATAAACCAACCCGCGATCCGATTTACATTATAAAACTACCCAGTTTTGATTTAGCCCCAAACTGAAAAAAAACCTTAACTGCTAAAATCGAAAAAAGATACTGCGATTTCTGTTTGAGTGAAACCGAGAGTTGATGGAGGAGATGGTGGATGTTGTTGTTCGTGTTGATGGAGACAATGAGAACTACGATGTCGAAGCAGAGGAGAGGAACGACTACCACATCGAACAACTTGTCCAGGAGTTGCTGCAAGACGAAGAAGATTATGTTCGAGACAATGTTTACCCAGAGAGTGATGAAGAAGAAGACGACGACGACATTGCAAGAGAGAAACGAAGCAGAAACATGCGACGAGGAGAAGGCCATTTGTACATGAAGCAGACGTTTTTAAACGGTGTGGCTTTCAAAGAATATGTGCTAGACTATGCATTGAAGAGTGGAAGAAATATCAAACAACACAGGTATGATAAGGATAAAATTAAATTCATTTGTGCTGGTAGTGATGGCCGTGAGGGGTTTAGTGGTTGTAAGTGGGCAGTTTATGCATCAATTCTGCCAAAGGATCCTACTTTGAGGGTTAAGAAGTTTATAGAGATACATAGTTGTGTACCAAATGGAGAATGTGAGATGTTGAAAGTGCCTCAAATAGCTAGGTTATTTGTTGATAAGATTAGGGATGATCCAGATTATTTTATGCCTATGAAAATTGAAGATATTATTAAGGAAAGGTATAAAATATCAGTGTCTAGGTCTCAATGTCAAGCTGCTAGGTCAAAGGCTTTGAAATGGATAGAGGTTGAGTATGATGAGCATTTTGCTAGACTAAGAGATTATGCAGCAGAGATAATGATTCAAATATTGGTTCAGTTGTAGAGGTTGACACAATTAAAGATCCAGAAGGGAATGATGTGAGTAGAAGTACAAACCTTCAGTTTGAAGTGCAACTAAGAGGAGACTACCACCGTGTGTGTATGCAAAAGAAGTCATGCACCTGCAAAAAATTTGATATATGTGGGATACCTTGTGAGCACGCCTATGGAGTCATCTTGTACAAGAACTTGAAGCCTGAAGACTCAGTCTGTTCCTGGTTTCATACAACCATGTGGAGGAGGAACTACGCAGAAGGCATATGTCCACAGAAGGGTCCAAGACAAAATCGCCTTCAACCAATGGGGGTTCTGTTAAAATACCCCATGAACCAGCTCAACCAGGAAGAAAAAAAGTTATTAAAGCTGACAAGAAAAGAAAAAAGGAGTCAATGAATCTCCTACCAAGAAGAAGCAGCAACAGACTAAGAGAGTAATGCATTGTAAGATGTCTGGAGCAACTGGACATACTAGCATGAACCACAAGGCCAAAACTTCAAATCAGGTATTTGCTTTTAATTGTCTTCATTTGCATTGTAATATGCATTTGGTCATTATCTTTTTTTTTGTTTATTGTAGGCTTCTCCAGAAGGACAATCATCTCAGATTGTTATATCACAATGCAATTTAAGCCAACAAGATTATGATTAGCATGAAGGAGAGTATGTGGATGTAGGGACTGTTTTTGGTTGATAGGTTGCAGATATGGTAGGGTAAGTTTTTGCACATTATGTGGATGTTAGGGCCTGTTTTTGGTCGGATGTAAGTGTTGCCATTTAAGAACCATTTGTTTATGGTGTGGTAGCCTTTTGCCCGGATGTTAAGGTCTTTTTTTGTTATTTTAAGAACTTGGTTTATGTAATTTGGTCTTCTCAAGAACCTTGTTTATGTAAATTGGTCTTTTCAAGAACCAATTGTTAATGTATTTGGTATTTTCAAGAAGCATTTGTTTATGAAAAATTGGTCTTTTAACAATCATTTAGTCATGTGTTACAAGATACTGAAACAAGAAACTAAAACAAGAACAACATCAATATCCAAATCATTATTGTCTTACAAGAACAACATCAAACAACAAAGACTAAACTTAAACAAGAACAACATCAATATTGTCTTACAAGAACAACATCAAACAACAAAAACCATACTTAAAATTCACTTAAAGAAGTTGAATCAAACCAACAAACAAGATACATCCGAGAAATAGTACAATCATCATCTTGTTGAACTTTGATTTAGCTTCAGCCAAAACATCATCAACCTTCTCATAGATCTCTTTCTCATACTCCATTAGTATCTTCTCAAGCATTGTTTTATCCACATCATTACCCTTAATCTCTTTGCAATGTTCCTCAAGACTAGCAACCCTTACATTCAATGATTCTATCTCATCTAGATAAGTCTCATCAACCCATTTGAAGGTGTGATTATCATTCCTAAGCTACATCAATTTAAACCGATACAAATGATCAACAAAAACAATAATATGTGCTATTTTTATTCTGGACCTTGTATAAAACCTCAAAAATTAGAGATTTACCTTGTTTGCAACTGCATATGAACATCTATAATACCTTACATACGGATTTGAATCCGATTTTGAGTTCAATGATGTTTTCCCCACAAATCCCACATCTCTTAGCAACTCCAAAAAATCTAGCTCTTGGAAGATTAGTGGATGCCGAATTTGATCCTGCAGAGAGATTACTCATCATCAATCACAAATTAACAATCCAATTTACCCCAGAAAGAATTTAGGGTTCTTGATGAAATTTTATTTTTTCCCAAATTTTTAATCCATCTTCGAAGGTTGATAAACACGGGTCGGGTTGGGTCGGGTTTCGGTTTGTAAGCACGGATCGGGTTTCGGTTTGCATATACGGTTTGATACAGGTTTTGGTTTCATCTTCGGTTGAACAGGTTGGGTGTCGATTTCGGTTCAATGTCAGGAAACCGAAAATCATGGGGAATTAAGTATCACAATTTAATCAAAAGGGAAAAAACAGAGGGTCCAATTTTGTGTGTAACTGTCGGTATATGAAAGTTCTCGTGGGAAAATAGATAGTTTACCCTAAATTTAACATCCAAATTAAGAGATAGAAAGAACCGAGCCCAATAACCAATATGATCTAAACATGAGGTTAGCTTCATTTAACGTGACGACTTTGATTTTCAGCAAATCAATGCCATGTGGTAAGAAAATATAAGTTACTTCATTTTCTCTTTGAGATAGGCCAACTAGTGGCATGTCTCTTATTCTTCTTCAAGTTAGATCGATCTATGACCAAACTTACTTTCTCTTTGAGTTAAGTTATCATATTACCTATCTTTTTTTCTCTCCAAGTTATCCCAACATGTAGACTAACTCGCTTTCTCTTTAAAATCTTCAATTTGTTGATTAAGTCAATTTACATATCAAAAATTGAGTTCATAGACCAAGTTAATCTATATATTAAGGACCAAGCTTGTCCATTATACCAATTTACATATAAAAAACTAGACTCCTCAACTAAGCCAGTCAACAATAAGATTAAAGTCAACATATTTGAGATAGCTAAAATTGGCAAGCTAGTCGATTTTTATACAAATGTCATACTTTTAATGGTGTCATACGAGTGTGACACATCATCCCTTTTTTTCACTTGAAGAAGGTTTTATAAATGACTCAAAATGAGAAAGAAAGTCAATTACATTTCCAAGATGAGCCATTAAAAACCAGCACAAATAATGCTAAGACAAAAACCCAAAAAACAGAACACTTTTAGAAACTACCAGGAACAGAGGCAAAAAACAGAACTTTAAAGAAACTAAAGAAGAGACCAGATGTTATGATCTCTCTGCATCAAACACTTGAGCGAGCCAGGATGGAGGGCCAACAGCAATATAGGATTGCATTCTGTGATCTTTCACCACTGAATTAGCTATAGCAAAAGCTCCTCTATTGCTCTTCTTCGGATCAAAAGATACTTGCCAATTTGTCATAAAGGAAAGCAAATCCAGCAAGTGATGAGATTCAGCTTCGAGAGATGGCCAGTCACCAGGAGACTCGATAGCTTTAACTATCGACCTGAAAGAGAATGCAAAGATAACTTTATCCAGCCTTAAATCAATTGCACTATGAATACCCCAAGATAGAACATCTTGAACCAGTGACCAATGTGATAAAACATGGACAAAAGCTTTCCTAGCATGAATCAAAACCTATCCAGTAGCATCTCTGATAACAAAAGCCCCCCCTCCCAAGCTACTACCTTCTGACCCAGCTACAGCAATGTTGCATTTGAGCCACTCCTGAGGAGGTTTCCTCCATAAGTGGCTGGTCCTAGGAGGAGAAGGAAGGATCCTAGATTGATCTTCTGGTCCTTGTCTTTGAGCAGCAGCTCATATGTCTCTTTCCTGTTTAGCCTTGATCACTAGATCAATAGGAGAGAAAACTCTTCCTTCAAATAGAAGAATGTTTCTGTTTTTCCATAGAAACCAAATTAACCAAGGCCACAACATACCTTCCTTGTTATGAGATTGGTCATGAGACTTAAAGGTCAACAAGAAGTATATATTTTGAAATATAGAAGATTCATGGTAACCTCCATCTGGTTGGGGCATCAATGCCAGAGCCCACACTTGTCTGGAGAATGGACAGGTGAACAAGAGGTGATTAACCAATTCAGGTTCATGTCCACAAACCTGACATCTTTGGTCTACAGTAATTCCTCTTCTGCTGAGTAAAGAAGCAACTGGAATAGCAAATGATAAGGCTTTCCATATAAAAGTTCTTATCTTTGGTGCTGTCTTTACTTTCCATATGCTTTCTTTGAGATGATTCAAGGATGGTCTTTGAGTCTCTTGCTCATATAGTTCTGGATTCTGCATCTTATGAGCCTCCATATAGCTTGATTTAACAGAGTAGTGACCTGTTCCTGTGAATTTCCAGGTCCTGAAGTCCTGTTTCCATACAGCATGTTTGATCTTTAGAATAATGTCTACATCTCTCTGTAAGAACAGGTCTTGTAGCTTATCTCTGAACCAAAATTTGTTGGGGAAGTCAATCAAGTCAGCTACTTTTAAGTCCATATTGACAGAGAAGTGATTAAGTAGAGGCAATCTTAATTCACCATCTGGAATCCATGGCTCTTCCCACACAAGAATAGATTGACCATCACCTATTTTCTTTGTCAAACCAGGTTGTAAAAGTTTCATTCCATACATAATACTCCTCCATGCAAAAGATGGAGATTTACCAATTGGAGCTTTTAAAAATTGGGAATCAGGAAAGTACCTGCTCTTAAGAAACTTGGATAGAAGAGAGTTTTGGTGAGACAGAATTCTCCAAGCTTGTTTGGCTAGCAAAGCTTGATTGAATGCTTGGAGATCTCTGAAGCCTAAACCTCCATACTCCTTCTTGAGACATAGCTTTTCTCATTTTAGCCAATGGATTTTCTTTTTAGACTCAACCGAATCCCACCAGAAGTCTGAGAGAGCCGAAGATAAGCTTGTGCAAGTATATTTTGGCAATTGGAAACATCCCATTGCATAAATGGGCATAGCTAATGCTACTGCTTTGAGAAGAATCTCTTTACCTCCTTGTGACAGACACCTAGAGAACCAGGAAGATAGCCTTGCTTTTACCTTTTCATGTATGAAGGCTAACACAACAACTTTTGATCCACTTAAGCATTCATGCAAACCAAGATAGACACCAACCCCTCCTTCATTGACAATACCAGACACTTGTTTAATTTGAGATTTTATTGTCTCAGGGACTTTTGAGCCGAAGGTAAATGCTGATTTTTGTAAGCTAATTTGCTGTCCACTCAAGTTGCAGTAGGATGTGAGAACCTGGTTCAAGGATTCCCATTCTCCCACAGAGGCTTGACATACAAACAAATTATCATCAGTAAACAGTAAATGGGTAAGAGCAGGACCATCACTTGAGAATCTTAAACCATGTATTTAATCATCAGATTCTGCTTTCTTCAGTAAGAATATCAAACCTTCAGTACATAAGATGAAAATAAAGGAGATATAGGATCTCCTTGCCTCACACCACGCTGTGGAACTATTAAACCATGAGGCTTATCATTGATCAGAACAACATATGTAATAGAGGTTATACACTGTGAGATCCAGTTCACCCAGGTTGAATGAAATCCCAGCTTCTGTAGAATCAACAAAATGAAGGGCCACTCCAGTCTATCATAAGCTTTGGACATGTCTGTCTTCAGAGCTAGATAACTTGAGGAGATCTGAGGATGAGTTCTCAAGGTGTGGATGGTTTCATGAGCTAGAATAATATTGTCTGTAATTAATCTTTGTGATACAAAAGCAGATTGAGAGTCTGAAATGATTTGGGGGAGAAAAGGTTGGACTCTTCTTGCTAGAAGCTTGGCAGCAATCTTGTATAAAACTGAACACATGCTGATATGCCTAAGATCTGTCATTTGGGATGGAGAAGGTTTCTTGGGAATTAAACATATATGAGTATAGTTCCACTCTTTAGGGAGAACCCCTGAAGTAAAGATTGATTTAACTTTAGAGATGATATCCATTCCAATTATGTCCCAGAACTTTTGAAAGAAACAACCTAACATTCCATTTGGTCCAGGAGAATTATTGGGATTGATTGAAAAGGATGCCAATCTGATTTCATCATCTGTAACACTCCTTATCAGGTTGGTATTCATGGCTTATGTAACCTTTGGCTGGAAACCAGAGAAGTCTTGATCTAGGATGATTGGATTGGCTGAGGTAAAAAGAGATTGGAAGTAAGAGACTGCCACTTCTCCTATTGATGTTTCCCCTCTTTGATAATGCCCTTCTGCATTTTTAATTTTCTCCAATTTGTTTCTTTTCCTATTTACTTGAACTGAAGAGTGAAAATATTTTGTGTTTTTGTCTCCCAGGTTTAACCATCTTTCTCTACTCTTTTGGCTCCAAAATTTCTCCTTCTCTTTATAAGCTAAACTTACATGTTTCTTTAGCAAGAAGATTCTATTTGAACAAGGGTATATGTTGGATTGTTCTTCTTCAAAGTATTTTTTAAGTTTTTGTAAAACAGATTTAGAATTAATATTCTGCTCCTTGTTCCATTGGCTAAGTCTACTTCTGCAAACTTTAATCTTTTCTGAGACTTTAAGGTTATTAGATCTTCTATTGATAGACCATATTGTTTTGATAGCTTCATAGACTTGGGGGTTACCTGCTAGTCTTTTATCAAATATAAATTTTCCTTTAGAAATTTCTTGACTGGATATAAGTTTAATTAAAATTGGCCTATGATCCGAACCTCTAAAGTCTAGAAAAGCCTGATTGCTTTGGGGGAACATGTTGAACCAATCATTGTTCCCAAATCCTCTATCCAGTTTTGATGATATCCAAAGTGAGTGCCTTTTCCCTTTCCAAGTAAAACCATTTCCTACACTTGGAAGTTCCTTCATATGACAAGCTACCAACATTGAATTGAAGGGGATGAAGGATTTTAAGGATCTAAGAGTCCCCCCTATCTTCTCTTGATTATCTCTTATTTCATTAAAGTCCCCCATCATACACCAAGCTCCAATTCTTTGAGTTCCTAGTCTTGACAATCTTTCCCACACCCTTTCTTTGAATTTGATCATTGGATGACCATACACAGAGGTTAGAAAGAAGGAAGAATTTCCTAGCAGCACATTAACATCTATAAGATTCTTATCATAATGCAGAATAGAAATATCTACACCTTCTTTCCAAAAAGGGCTAAACCACCACCTTTACCAATAGGATTAACCGTGAAAACTTGTTTATAGCCTAACCAAGCTTGAAGGTCAAACAAAACATTGTTATTATGCATAGTTTCCATTACAAAAAATATATCAGGGAAATGTTCTAGCCTCATTTCCTTATGGCGTAGAATTTTCAAGTTTTCAAAACCTCCTAAGCCTTGACGATTCCAACACAAAAGACTCACAATGATGGAGACAGCCCCTCAATAGGAGCTGCCTCAGAACCTTGTTGATTTAAGGCTTTCTTGGATATTCTCTTCAAGCCTTGAGCTGCCTTCCTTTTTGATGTGTTGCCTTTGAATTTGAAAGCTTCTGCATTTTGGTTAGTCCTTGGGGCCACACCCTCTAGTCTTCTCTTTTCTCTTGTAGCTTTGCAAGGCCTCTTTCTTGGTTTCAGAGAGATTCGTTTGGTCCTGGAAATACTACCCATTAAAAGGTTAGTACCTAATACCGTATGATCCAAAAAGGAGTTATGTTCATTAGGACTAATTGGCATGTTAGTTGGGAATAATCTTGCACCTTTGTGTTGCATACTAATTGGAAGAGAGTTAACTGCCTGAAATGTTGCTGCTAGTAGCTTGGTTTGGTTTTTCAGAGGAGCAGATGAATTCCATGATTGATCTGATTGAGAAAAGTCAAAGACCAGTCCTTTGCCTTTATTGATATCTGAAGATATAATAGGAGGAGCTTCTAGTCTAAGCATAGTTTTCTGAAGTAAAGAATCCTTTTCAATATCTACCAAGGAAGCTTTCACCCTTTCTTCCCTTATAATTCTTTCAGGACCATTTGCAGTCTTCAAGTAGAGTCTCATTTCTTCCAGAAACAGCTTCTGCAATTTTTGGTCTTCCAGTGTGAATGTCAAAGCCATCAAAGGAGTCTTTTAATACCCCATACAAAGGGTCAGAGGCAGAGAACCCTTGAGTGCTTGTTGACTTAGCTTTCGATGAAGATGAGCTATGATCAGATATTTTACCAGATGACAGAGATTTCACATTTTTCAGAATAAGCTTTAGCAAGCTCACAGTCTTCTTTGGCATGGGTTAGTCTATGAAAAGTATAACATCTCATTTGGATTCGTTCATAGTCATATAGAATTTTAACCATTTCACCAGAGGGGAGACATATCTTCTTAAACCTTCTAACAGGGTTATTCACATTGAAAATAACTTTTGCTCTTACATAGTCATTAACCTGAGATTTTGATGGATCAAAAGCTATTTCTTTCACTTCTCCTGCAAACTCTGCC
>OVBE01013603.1:0-12600 GCA_900406425.1 Iberis pinnata | reverse complement strand
AGAAGAATTAGAAGTTGCAGACAAAAGTGATCGATCGGGCATGTGATATGCCTGATCGGGCAAATGTTCCTGGAAAAATCCGAAGAAAGAGACCGATCGAGCAAAAGAAGTTTAGTCAAGCAAAAAAGTGAACTGCCCGATCGGGCAAACACTTGCTCGATCGAGCAGTTATCCCGAGAAGAAGAAGAAGTTTTCCAATTTTCAATTCAAGTCCTCAAGCCTATCAAGTTTTCCATATTTATTATTTTACTTTTTTATCCTATAAATACAATGTGCTTTAGGCTTTTAGAACTCAAGCTTTATTTTATTTTGGAGAGAATTACTGAGGGAGAGGAGATTCAACCTTGTATTTGGAGAAGATTTCTGAACCCTTTCTAATATATCTCTATTGTTTTATTATGTGTTCTTCTTGTATATTGAATTGTGTATGCTTTGTAATGTTTGAGTAGTTCCATAGTTAGGTTTTAGGGTTTCCGAGGGAATTCAAGGTTTGATTGTTAGATATGTTATAAGGGGGTAATAATTGTTAGGTTCTTAGTCTAGACTTGCTATTAATGCATGAATTAGAGTAGCTAACTAGTTCATTGTTATTAAACTGATAAGCACAAAGAGATTTGGTTTATAAGTTGGATCTAGTCTAGATGAATAAGTGATTTTGCTTGCGAGAGTATTGTCTTGATTGCTTATGAACAATTGAATCTGAACTGTATTGCATGCTTTATTGTTTAAAACATGGCAAGAGTTTGTCTCTGATAATTTGAGGATAGGGTTTAGTACTTCGAGAGAAGATTATTTCATTATTGTCTTTCATGTTGAGAACTATTTTCAAAGAAAATCTCTCAATGATAAATTGACTTTCAATCCTGATTACCTGTGGTTTCCCTGATTCCTAACGCTTTTATTTTATAAGTTTAAACCGTTTTTCTATTTATCATTTTGATCACAACCAATATATTATTTCTACTTTAGCTTGATTTGAAACTGAATATGAGACGTGTACTTCTGGTCTATGTGGATTCGATACCTATACTTTGCTACATTGAACTGTTCTCTGCAGTATTTGTTTTAGGATTTAAATTCTAGACCTATCACTCACGACAACAAACTGAACTACAAGACGGCGCGTATACTCCAATATTTCGAAATACTCGAATACATGAACTCGATGTTTTAACTTTTCGGCAATAAGAAAAACGCATTTCTATTTAGAAAATTTCACCATTCTCTTTTGTCACAAGCACATTCAACACTTTGCGGCTAAACACAACAATATACGATTCACTTAAAAATGCCTAAGTAAAACATAACTCGAACCGCCCCCGTGCGACATTTTATGAAACAACTTTCATAAAATCAAACTCGAAAACAATTCACGAAACAACTCGACGACATTTTACGAAATAACTCAAAAATATTTTTCGCAAAATTAAACTCGATAACATTTTACGAACAACTTTGGCAAAATTAAAATCGACATTATTTTACGAAACAACGTCCATAAAATTGAACTCGTAAACATTTTACATAACATCCCTCGTAGAAATAAACCCGATAACTTTTTCAGAAAAACTTTTGTAAAATTAAGCTCGATAGTATTTTATGATACAACTTTCGTAAAATTGAAACGCTTATGAAACAAATCTCGTAAATAAAACACAAATAAAATAAACATCCAAACGGAAACAACAGTTTCGCTCCAAACATCCACAAATGAACAATATAGTTTTTCTACGGAAAGGTAAAACGAAACCCTTACAACATCGCGAAAACATCATCAAGCCCGCAAACATTTCGAGCACAAAATGCCGCATATCGAAGAAAAATCAATATTCAGCATCGCGAGACGTCGTAGACGCCTGAATAACTATTGTTTGACAAAAATACCTTTCTCGATGAAAACACCATCTTGGAAGACCAAACAATCATACACACTAACATCTTCTACAACACATATCCTTCATGAAAACTCACAATGGTAGCATCTACCATCATGTTTGATGCTGATCATAACAAAGTTCCAGACTCGCACGAACGCAATCACCATAGACTTCAAAACCAAAACGAGTAGACACTCGATCATCTATCGAACACGTCGATTGGCCCCGATTGATGAACCAGTCCACTAACATTTCGTAAGATTGGTTCTCACACATCCGACACAAGGATAACAACGCAATAAAAACCAAAATTTTGGTCAGCACTTCCGAACGACTTAAAAATTGTCTTAGGAGAGATGCTCGATTCACGATCGTTGCGAATCTATTGCAGATTCCAATATCGAAACGAAATCAGTTGAGATTGTAAACATAATACGTATGCCGAAATAGTCACCGTACCCCTTTAAATCGAGAGTAAACCTAGGTCTTGCCCTAAACCCAACAAACTAGTCTCTAACACCTTTAGACATAGTATCGAAAATTGATACGAGATCAATCAACTTGTCTCGTCGCTCACACACGAAAATCCGCGTAACTCAAAAATTAGATTTTCCGAAAAAACTCACGTCCAAAACGGACATGCTAAACATAGCGACAAATCTGAGAACATAATATGAATTGACTACTCGTAATTCTTTTTAGGACAACTAAGCCATACATTCATAAAAACATAACTTACAGAAATCCGCATAGCAACAAGGATTCAAAGCCACATGCGACCGATCCTACTAAACTAAAAAACGGCCACACCCGACCAAAATCATAATCTAAAAAACGAACATACTCCCTTTATGCGAACCCGAGCTATTCACTGGAACCCGAACATACTCGCCTCGGATCTTGACCCACCGCTTCCTCTTCAGCACATATCAGAGTCCCGACATCCTTTGAATAAGGAGAAACAGGGGTCGGAGCCCAATACTCTCGAAGCTCCACTTCAATCGAAGGGATCAGAGACATCTCATCTTCGTATTTGTCCAAATACCCATACATCTTTTTCCATTTGATGTCACGCGCCTTAAGAGCCTCGTCTAATGCACGAAAACTCTTTCAGGAATAACAACACAAAAGGTTAGCAAAAACTCATGAACACAAAATTGTATAAGCACACCTCTTCGTATAAATCTTGTCCATCTTGGTGTTATACAAATAGTCGGGATGTTCGGTACACCACAAGGTATCCACGGAACCGCGACATTCATGATACTCCTTGAAGGATCGGTACACTTTCTTGAACTGACCATTTGGCCCAGTCTAGTTGGACACGATAGGGTCTGGTCGCCCATGATGAAGTCTGGTAACCTACGAAGAAGTGTAGTCTCCCCTGATGAAGTCTGGTCACCTACGACGAAGTCTGGTCGCTCACGATGAATTATGGTCGCTCAGGATGAAGTCTGGCCACCCGCGATGAAGCCTGGCCGCCCACGATGAAGTCTGGTTGCCCACGACAGAGTATGACCACCCACGATAAATTCTAGTCGCCCTCAAAAAAGCTTTGGACTTTTAAGCCATCGAATCTGCCGAACTTACTTAACTAATACCTCGCAAGAACACTTTAAAGATTCTTACGAGCTGGGGGGCTAACTATTGGGGTCAAAAAATGGTCACGACAAAATCGATCTCTAAAAACCGTTACAAAAATATTAATCACACAGTCCGAACATCTAACCACACTAGTCCAATCATCCCGATCAATGTAGCAATCCGCAATTCTTTTGAAAGACCATAAAGAATATGTTTCGGAAGAATCAGACATCAATCATAGAATCGCAAAGCGGTCGTCTATGTAATCTTTTGTCCTTAGTCGAGAAGGTTTTAACAAGGCAAGATGGTCCGCTTACGTATGATGTTGGACTAGCGTACTCAAAATGAATGTCCTAGGAATACGAGAAACCTCGACAGATATGAAATCTTCAGACAAACGCTTTAATTCCAAATATTGTTTACGGACAACACGATTCATGTTTGCATGCTAATCGGAGCGTTTTTGAATACACATTTATCTTACTAGTTGGCAAGATGAATTAAAAAATTCATCTCGCCTGTTGGTAAGATGAATCGTATAAATTCATCTTGCCAATTGGAAAGATGATTATGAAAAAATCCACCTTTCTAGTTGGCGAGATGAATTTGTCCGATGATTCGCTTACGTCGAGGGAAAGAGAGAGAGAGAGGGAGAGGGAGAGGGAGAGGGGGAGAGAGAGAGAGAGAGAGAGAGAGAGAGAGAGAGAGAGAGAGAGAGAGGGAGAGAGGGAGAGAGAGGGGGAGGGAGGGAGGGAGAGAGAGAGAAATGGTCAAAAATGATCTTCTTGGGAAAGAATGATCCTCTCGGTTCTTGGCAATAATAATGCACATACTTGGCTAGGTCTTGACCATCTTGGGTTGGCGTAAGGTTTTCCCAACCTTAGCGGTCGAGGATTTGGTCGGCTTACCTTTCCATCCTAGCCTTAGCGCATAACCGGATTCGCAGTGAGAGTAAGAGCGAATTTGCTGTCTGAATAAATCATCATATGAGATGAATGTCGAACACCAAGATCATTCATAATCCATTTGAGCCAAATTAGTTCTTGTGTAAGTGTTGCCATTGATTGATACTTTTCCTTAGCTAAGGATCGACTTACATTATGTTTTTTGGTCGTGTTCCAAGCTATAGGAGATGTTCCAAGTTGTATAAAATACCATGTGAGTGATCGTAGAGAGAGTGGGCAACTAGTCCAGTCAGAATCGCACGAATCGTGCAAATGAAAATCAGTATTTGTTCGAAAAATAGACCATATCGAGGGTCCAGTTTGAGGTAAAGTTTTCCCAACCTTAGAGACCGAGGATTTTGTCGGTCTACCTTTCCATCCTAGCGTTAGCGCATAACCGTATTCGTAAAGAGAGAAAGAGTGTATTTGCTGTCTGAATAAATCATCATAGGGAATGAATGTCAAACACCAAGATCATTTAGAACCCATTTGAGGCAAATCAGTTCTTTTGTAAGTGTTGCCATTGATCGATACTCTGCCTCAGCTGAGGATTGACTTACAATATGTTGTTTGGTCGTGTTCCAAGCTACGGGAGCTGTTCCAAGTTGTATAAAATACCCTGTGAGTGATCATGGAGAGAGTGGGAAACTAGCCCAGTCAGAATAGCACGAACCATGCAAATGAAGATTAGTATTCGCTGCGAAAAAGAGACCCTATCCAGGATCCAATTTGAGGTATTAAACCACCCTTATAGTTGCATTCCAATGGTCCTGTCTAGGAGAATGCATAAACTGGACCAAAGTATGCAGACTATAGGCTAGTTCTGATCTCATTATCTTCAGGTAGATTAGCTTCACGATCAGTCGTCGATATTGCACAGGATCAACTAACAATTCGAGGTGGATAGCGCTTAACAGTGATTCTAATGCATTAGGAAATCTACAGGTTTTGCGCCTTGTAATCCAGATTCTAGGGCAAGAATGATCATCTCGGGTCTTGGCAATAATTATGCACATACTTGGCTAGGTCTTGGCAATAATTATGCATATACTTGGCTAGGTCTTGACCATCTTGGGTTGGCGTAAGGTTTTCCCAACCTTAGCGGTCGAGGATTTGGTCAGCCTACCTTTCCATCCTAGCCTTAGCGCATAACCGGATTCACAGTGAGAGTAAGAGGGAATTTGTTGTCTGAATAAATCATCATAGGAGATGAATGTCGAACACCAAGATCATTCATAACCCACTTGAGCCAAATTAGTTCTTGTGTAAGTGTTGCCATTGATTGATACTTTGCCTTAGCTAATGATCGACTTACATTATGTTTTTTGGTTGTGTTCCAAGCTACGAGAGCTGTTCCAAGTTGTATAAAATACCATGTGAGTGATCGCGGAGAGAGTGGGCAACTAGCCTAGTCAGAATTGCACGAACCGTGCAAACGAGGATCAATATTCGCTGCAAAAACGAGACCATATCCAGGATTCATTTTGAGGTAAATTTTTCCCAACCTTAGCGGTCGAGGATTTGGTCGGCCTACCTTTCCATCCTAGCCTTAGCACATAATCTAATTTGCAACGAGAGTAAGAGCGTATTTTTTGTCTAAATAAATCATCATAGGAGATGAATGTTGGACACCAAGATCCTCCAGAACCCGTTTGAGCCAAATAAGTTCTTGTGTAAGTGTTGCCATTAATCGATACTCTGCCTCAACTGAGGATCGACTTACAGTATGTTTATTGGTCGTGTTCCAAGCTACGGGAGCTGTTACAAGTTGTATAAATACCCTGTGAGTGATGATGGAGAGAGTGGGAAATTAGCCCAGTCAGAATCGCACGAACCGTGCAAACGAAGATCAGTATTCGCTGCGAAAAAGAGACCCTATCCAGGATTCAATTTGAGGTATTGGACCACCCTTATAGTTGCATTCCAATGGTCCTGTCTAAGAGGATGAATAAATTGGACCAAAGTATGCAGAGTATAGGCTAGTTCTAGTCTCGTTATCTTCAGGTAGATAAGCTTCCCAATCAGTCGTCGATATTGCATAGGATCAACTAACAATTCCAAGGTGGATAGAGCTTAATGGTGATTCTATTGCATTAGGAAATCTACAGCCATATGATTTCATTGATTGAGACAACTTAGCAAACCAGCATCGAGGCGATTGCCTTAAACCATACAACGACTTATGCAATTTGCATACTTTCGCAGGATCACAACTTTGAAAACCTTGGAGAAGTTTCATGTACACCTCCTTTTGTAAATCCCTATGTAAGAAAGCATTATGGAAATCCATTTGATGGATGATTCAAATTTTGCCCTGATGTAACACCCAATAATAGACGAATAGTGTCCATTTTTACAACCGATGCATAGGTTGCATCATAGTCAATTCCCTATGTTTGGCGATTTCCAAACACCATAAATTAAGCCTTGTATCATTCAACCGTTCCATCGGATCAAAATTTGGTGGTAAAAAACCATTTGCTTCCTAATGATGTCTTACCAGGTAGAAGAGCTTGTATAGTCCATGTCTTGTTAGATTCAAATGCTTTAATTTCAGTGGCCATAACTTGTCTCCAATTTTCGTGAATAACTGCATGTTTGTATGATGCAGGTGTGAAAGTATTTTCCTAAGCGATTGTGCCAAAGATCATATGATAGAGATGAGTTTGTTTCCACAGCTGCCACAGATTCCATACTGCAAAAGTAGAAACTCCCCGCGATCTACTTACCCACTCCAATCACAGTCCTCGTAATGCGGTCCTAAATCACAAGGAAGTTATCAGCAAGTTGAACCACACATCGATTCTCATCCATAAGTTGTCCAAGAGATATCAAATCAGAATGCACATCCTCAACCTAGAAAACTAATTTCATTTGCAAATTTGAACCAAGCATAACTGACCCTTCCTTAACTAATAACCTTTCTCTAACATCGGCTAGGACGATCAAGATTGGATATATATTTTGCACATTCATCAATGATCTCAAATTCCCAGTAAGATGGTGGGTGGCACCTATATCTAGAATACAGGTAGGGGGAAATGCATACTGGAGAGCGCTTCAGTGGAGGAGAAGCGATTAAAATTGAGCACGGTAAGCACGGAACGCCATAGTCATAAATCAATCCACTTACGGCGTCTCTGTCCTTGTTCGTGACAACAGGGTTAGCATGTTCAGTTGAACTAACAACAGTTGTAACAGCATTTGCATACATCGATGTGGGACGAGGGTTGTAATCTCGACCACGACCACGTGCAATAGGCGTAACTCAAGAATGTAAGTGGCCTTCCCACCATTCCGGGTAACCAACAATAGTGTAGCTAGTTTCAGATTGATGCTCGTCCCTATTACAATTCTTGCATTCATCAGTTCTTAAATCACGAGGACGAAGATCAGTCAATGAGCGGAATTTAGTGTTTGCTGTGAATGCAGCTACTTCAGGTTTAACATCACGGGACTAGGTGTTATGTTGCATGTCTTCCTCTTGACGAACGATGTTGTACACCTCTTCCAGGCTAGGGAGCGGGATACGAGTAGTGAGACTGGAACTAATGGTCTGGAATTGGTTCCCATCCAAGCTATACAGGAACTGCTGGACCCGATCCTCTTCTTTGTCTTTCTCTTGTAGAGATGTTAAATTGCAGAGATCTTAAATTGCAGAGACACTTCCCGTAGGTGCAGACCGGTAAAGGCCAAGAACTATCCCCCTGGTCCCAAATTTTCCATACTAAATCTCAACCGAGATACCTTGTTGTTTGAAATTAGCAAGGTCGACTTTAACTTGCTGATTACATGGAGCACTCGTAATAGAAAATCGCTTTTTCATGTGATCCCAGAGGTCTCGTGCATTGTCCCGATGAGAAATGTTGGAGCAAAGAGAAGGATCAGTCGTCATCTTAATCCAGGAGATGAGTAGAGCATTCACTAGAATCCAATCTTTGAAATCAGTTGATTGTTCAGTGGGTCGCTCAATAGAGCCATCTAAAAACCCAAATTTCTTTCTTGAACAAAGAATTGTCTTGAGACTACAGAACCACTCATCATAGTTGGTCCCATTCATCAGAGAATGAGAGATGATGGCACCAGGGTTTTCTGCTGTCGTCAAGTCATATGGAGAGATGGTTTGGTGAACAATCTCAACACGTTCCTTTGTGGTAGAATTGGTGGTGTTATCAGTGTTCACCAATGGATTCCGTTACTGATCAGGTTTTCAGGGTCAGTATTCAAATCAAGTTCAGAGAAAAAAAATTCAGGCTCTTGATACCATATTACAGAGTAGCAGAGCTAGAAACGTTAGAAGAACAGGCTATATTTCTTATTCATTAATATTACCCGATTTTTATGCATTTTAGTAGACATTTATGTTTGCTATTATGCATTATACGAGTGTTTTTCTTGCAGTTTTGCGATATTTTTAGGTTTACATGCACTTAGATTAATATATACTTAAAGTGATGATTTTCTGCATTTTTTTTGGGATAAAAAATGGCTAAGTGAAGAGTGAAGAAATTGATCCGGTTTTGGATTAATCAACTTGGAAAAATGAAGCCTCAGACAAGATGGATCGATCAGCCCACCCTTGGATCAATCGATCCATATATCCAGAAGAAACCAGAGAAATCAAAAGAGATAGACCGATCGGTCCACCCCTGGATCGATCGGTCCACACGTACCCGAAGGAGTCGGACCGATCGGTCTAATGTGTCTGCGAGAAAATCTGAAGATTTCCATATTTTGCAAAAGTGTGCTCAAGCTTATCCAACTTTTACTATTTTATTTTATTTTACACTATAAAATCCTTTTGGCTTAGGTTTTATTATTATAGGATTTTTACAACTTTAGAGCTTTTAAAAAGAGACGAATTTCGAACCTTGTACTTGGAGAAGAATTCTGAACTTTGAGTTTTATATTTCAATATATGTTTTTATCTATCACAATCATGTGTTCTTCTTTGATATTGAATTGTGTATGCTTTGCAATGTCTGAGTAGTTCACATGTTAGGTTTTAGGTTTTTCCAGGGAAATTAGGTTTGATTTTTAGATTTATCACAAAGGGATTGAGATTGTTAGGTTCTCGGTCTAGATTTGATTTTAATGTATGAATTAGAGTAGCTAACTAGTTCATTGAAATTAGATTGATAAATACAAAGGGATTTGGTTTAGAAACCTGAACTAATCTAGATGAGTAAGTGTCTTTGCTTGCGGGAGTATTGTCTTTAGGGGCTTTTGAACTTATCGAATCTGAATTGTAATGCATGTTTGAATTATCTAAATACGGCGGGATTTTTTCTTTAGTAATTCGAACATAGTGATCTAATATTTTGGGAGGAGATTAGTCTATTACTGTCTTTTGAGTTGAGAACTATTTTCAAAGAAAATATATGGATGATAATCTGGCCTTTAAATCTGACTACATGTGGATTGTCTAATGTCGGATGTGTTAATTTATTTATTTACAACCGTTTAATTTAATTATTGCTTTAAATTCTGTTACAATCATCTGAATATTTGTCTTAGCTCGATTTGAGATTGAACTGAAAGTTGTGCTGTCTGGTCTCTGTGATTCGATCATTTAACTGTGTTATAGTGATCTGTCTCTGCAGTGTAGTTTTAGGATTAAATTATATTTTTTTCATTCATCTTTATAGGGAGGTATTTATACGGAGACCTAGAGAACCTACTTTCCTAAAGAATGAATGTTACATATGGAATGCGTAATGAATGAGATTGAAGAACATATATATAGAAACATCTCTAACAAACTGATTTGGGCGAGATTGCTTTAGCCAAGTGTAAACCTTGCTTTGAGGTGATCCTTGGCCGATGTCCCAACGACTTCTTCTCAATAGAATTATAGTTCAGACCTTTGCAGCAGAGTTGAATCCGGTTGGGCTTTACTTGGCTTATGTTTGTCTTCATTCTTTATGCGTTTCGTCTTTGGGCTCTGATCTTTTAGCTCATTTAGGCTTAATTATTTGCGAAGTTTCTGAATCAATCGGAAAGTTTATCTATGGATCTGAACACTGTAGCTACAACCTTCCTATAGTCTAAAAATTTAAAGTGTTTTAAACTATCGTAGCAATATTCTGACAACTCGACGATCGGTGGTTGTTACTTAACGTTGATGCATCGTCAAAACATGTGGACAGCTTTATGATGTAGATTGGAAGAATAGAAATTTGTCGAAAATTCATTGGAAGAATCTGGTATAAGTTATAACCAACAGATTCTACAATCGGTATGTCGTTAATGCCTTAATGGTTATAAAACTTTATTTACATAATTCTTGTTCTTACAAATTTTGAGAAAGTGTGACAAAACGTTCGATAATCGATCTTAGATGTGTTTTTCGTCCTTAGATGATTAAAGTTGATGTTAAGATGCTTAATGAACAACGATACGAATCTTAGCATGATTACCACATATTATAGGTTATGTAACTCTCCTAAGATTCGGTTAGCAGTGACATATACTTTTCATATGTCAAATTGAATCCATTCATATTTTATCAAAAGTAAACCTTAAATCGAAAACCAGACTTGGTTCCAACATTAATTAAGCACGACGATGTAAGTTCTCATCGTCATCATCAACAGCATCGGTGGCACCAGCAGCGAGATCGAGAAGTTTATCCATCTGTAATGTCATCTCAATGAGTGTCTTTGATGCCGCGTCTGTGTTATTTCCAACCAAACTGATTACACGTCTTGTTTCATCGCCAGAAACCATGACATCGTAATTAGCAGTGTCTGGTGAACTTTTGAGTTGCATCGTAGCACTCTTTAGAGACGCTACAACGCCCACATAGGCATCGTGGCACTCATTGAACTGTGTTTTCAACGCTGCATCCTTATTGGCCGCCTCGACTGCGAAACCTGCTGTCTTCTCAGCATGGGATATTCCAAGGCTTAACACGGCTTCCGCCAACGGCAACTTAAGTTCAAAATAAATAATTAAATAACAGTTTTAAAGTTGGAAGTAATTTATTATTCTAAACAAAATTTTCTTTTAGAAACAAACGATCAATATTATCAATTTCCTATCCGCACATTCTCAATATTGTTTGGTGCTTACTTTCACTGTGAGATCTCTAGCCAAAATAAAAGTGAGAGGGAAAGAAAAAAGTAATTGTGTTCAGTTATAAATTGATTATAGTAATCTAATTTTACAAAGAGAAAAACTTTTTCAAAAACTTCAGTTTAATACGGTAAATTTTAAATTTTTGATGCTTTTTTCTTTCTCTACTCCCCATGGACATTGAATAATGATCTTTATTTTGTTTATCGTCTGGCTATTGTGTGAGACCTAGAGTCAAAAGCTAACATCCTACCTCATATGTTAACCAAAAGGTTGGCTAATATATAAAAAGACCAAATCTTAATTAGCATAAGACTTGTTGGACTGATATCCAATCTCAAAATATACAGCATCCTACTAATAAGATGTTAGGTTTGAAAGTTGCGACAAGTTTTTGTGACAGACTTATGGAAGATATGATTTAGTTTTAATTAGATTGTTATCTCACCTTACTATCGGTTATTTACCCTCCCATTTACCATCAACAAATATTTTTCTTAGGTTCATTTTAAAAAATCATTAATATAAACCATAGATACCAACGAAACAAAAACAAATCCCATTGATTCTAGTGTTTAAGTTAAAAATCATGATTTACTAGCTATGATGAAATAAAAGAAAGACACAAGCTATGAGAATACCAGGCCGGTGGCAGACACGGTGGGAGGATAGGTTGTTAACGTATCGACGCAGAAGGCTTTGTTTGTTACTCGTTGGCAGTTTGCATCGATGTATTTTCTATTGATCAAGCCTAAAGTTGTGGGTAAGAGAAATTGTGACATAATTGCCATAGTAACGACGAAGATACAACCGAAGGAAGAAGTCATTTCGTCACCGCAAAATATCTTATTTCTCTCAACCTCCAAGTATTGGTATTCTGATTTTGGTTTTACCCTTTGTTGGTTGTTCCTATATCACTTAAGGTACATATATAACAATGGTAGACTAATTTAAGAACGTCATTTGTTTCAAATTTTGTTCAGTTTACTAATGTTAGCATATGTTTCCTCAAATTCGATGATTCCTATAAATAGGCAGATTTCATTGTTGCTTAAATTCTAACATCTTTCTTAAAGTTCAATATTAAAAGGATCCATCTATTTTAAGCCAACCGAATT
>OVBE01013602.1:0-12601 GCA_900406425.1 Iberis pinnata | reverse complement strand
AAAAATTTGTCATTTTAAAAATTAAACCCTAAACTCTAATTAGTGAATGCAAACAATAAAAGATTAAATTTTAAATGCTCAAAAATCAATTTTTATGATTATAAAATTTTGGAAAAAGAACAATTTAAAAATTCTTTTAAATATTAATTATCTAGTAAATGAGTATGAGTTGAAAGCGCGCTAACTTTTGACCATATCTATTATTTAATTAATGGAACTCAAGTCTTGAGTCAAAGAAATAATGAATGATTGTGTTTTCCAAAATTTGTTCTCTTTAATATCACATGCTCTACAAGGGACAAGCTTTTGTCACTTGCCTATTTTCAAAACTAGATCCCCGTATTCCGAAGCTTCTCTTAAATGTTCCCCACTGTTTTAGAATTTTCTCAGTCTAAACCTCCTTCTGATATGCTTTGTAATGAAGGCTGCCATGATCTTGAGATTCTTGACCTCTCTTTCTCTTGCTCCTTCATCTGAATATTATTCATATTTTTTATCTCACTTAGTACCAATTATAATTACTTAATTAGTAGTTCACTAAACTATAATTAATCATGGTAGCCTAAGTAATCACATATTACCCGATCTTCATTAATAGAGCTGGGTGCTTTCACCATCTCTAGCTTATCTTTTGAGACCTTTCCTTCTTTATTCAACTTTGAACATTGCTTAGCCATTATACCCCTCATAACCTCTGAAAACCACCCCAAGAAGCCTAAAGAAAACTTGTAGAATAGACCCCACTCAAAAGGACACAAATAGAGAGTACATGATTCTTCAATTTAATTTATGTATTTACACAAGGCTCTATACATCATTAAAAATTATACAGTTCTGATATTTACAAATTTATGTTTTATATAAAACTTGCGATGGCTTAAAAACACTGTAAAATATAAAGCTCATTCCACAAAGAGTAACATATTCATACAAAACAGCTTAACCGTAGTCTTATTATGTTTGAATAACAGACCTTAGCATTGTGATGTTCTTGAAAACGTTTTATTGTTGTTTTGTGTTAAAGATTGTGTTAGTGTCTTCATTTCTATGCATATTTGGTTAAAGATTTAAAATATTTTGTATATTAGGCATTAAATAAAATACTTTAATTTCGAGTCATTTCAGATATTTATAACCTATTTCAATCTGAAAGCCTGAAATCGAATTAAAAGCCTAAAACACCAAAAAATCTGATTGGAAACTCAAACTCGAGGATAACCGATTTGAATCCTACCTAAAATTCTAAAATACCTTGATGGATTCTATAATCCCTAACCGAAAAATCCAAAAGTCCGAATGCCCAAGCCTAAATTTAATATGGAATGTAAAAAACAATATAAAGTTACAGTAGGATATAGAAATCGAATTTCAAGAATATCTATACCTTTGGTGGTCTTGAGTCTATCGACGTGGCCGAGGACGAGCGTATCAGTGGGATGGAGGAGCTTGATCCTAGTGAGTCTAAGAGGGCCTATGTGACCGGATAGAGCGGTGATGGAGATGAGAAGAGAAACACAATGACCAGGATTCATCTTCATAACATAACTAGCAGAAACTAGACAACTTAGATATTCTTTCTTACCGTTTGGGTGTTGTATCACAATTCTAGCTGTGTCTACGGCTTGACAGTTTCCCATATTAATGTTCTTGTGTGTTTGTTTAGTTTGAAGAATGAACTCAATAGAGATTTGGTAGCACACAAGAAGAGCGTGAAAGAAACTGACTTTAAATCACATACAGTCACGAGCAGGAATGAGTGCGTGTCGTTGACGGTGGACTCAAAATAATTACTACCACCGCAGGCCAAATGAGTATATTCGAATTACCACATCAGTTTTATTTTAATCTTAATTACGTGTACTATAGTACCAATTGATTTAGCGGATATATATGAAAATTATTAAAATATCTAAATGAAAACTCTATACCATAATTTTTCAAAAAAAAATTGAAGATATAAACTAATATTTGACATAATTATCTTGTAGCTAAAATATTAATAAAATTTAAAATTTTATGTTTAAATAGATGTATAAAACCAAACATGTATAGTCCTACTAATATCATACATTATCTAGAACCAAAAATTTGATGTAGAAACCGTTCAGTTCTTTGAACAAAATATGTTTATCTATTTGTATTTGTATGCGTAATTAATTAGTATATTTATTATGCATAGTTAAATTATTTTTTTGTTTTGATATGTTCGGTAGAGCTTATGCACATATTTTATTCACATATTTTGATAGAGCTATGGACAAGTCCTACCAATATAGGACATCGACAAGTTCCGTTCAAAACTGCTAGTAGAACTAGCATGGAGTGGTTGTTCTGCTCTAGTTGGAAAACTAAACTAACCGTAAACAATCCTAGATGACAACTAAACCCAAAATCTAAATAACTAAACATATCAACAACATGATAACAACCAAAAACTAGTACAACAAAACAAAAAGGATTGTACCATATACAACAAAACAACCAAATGGGCTTAAACAAAAGAGAGAAGGCCCAATGGGGCGAAGTAGAGTCTAAAGACCCAACAAAGCCTAATGGAACCCAACCCTGGAAAGCGCCTAGCAATTGCGCTGCTTCTTGACGAACTCCGTAAAGCCACCGTAATACGTCGCAACCACCAGACAGCCTTCCAAGCCCAACTAAGAACCACCTCTCCTTCCGAGAATCTGCAACTGGAATCACCGGTTCAAATCCTCCTGAAGCCCCAAAGTTACACCGCCAAAGCCACCATCCACCATCAATAACCAAACATGACCTTTCAAATAACCGATCGCCGCACCATATAAACGCCGCAAATGGTGAATAAGAGTCACCAACAACCTCCATGGAATGAGACATGCAAGACCACAAGCGCAACGACCACCCACCCATAGACCATCCCCACCATCAGATGTATGGAACCTTTATGTCGACGGATCGAGAAGGAAGCAAGGATCGGGTGCAGGTGTCTGACTCGAATCACCCACTGGAGAAGTACTTGAACAAGCTTTCAGGCTAAAATCTGAAGCATCCAACAACGAGGCAGAGTATGAAGCGTTGTTAGTAGGACTACGACTCGCCAAGAACCTCGGCGCTTTGCGCATACATGCCTTTTGTGGCTCTCAGCTCGTCACCAGCCAATTCAGCGGAGAGTATGCCGCAAAGAACGACCTGATGCTGCAATACCACCAGATGGTTCAAGAAAAGGCAAGCGAGTTCAAAAGTTTCGAACTCACCACGATTCCAAGGACCGAAAACCAGCTCGCCGACACACAGGCCAACATGGCTTCCACCAATGAGCTCGAGTTGAAGCGAATCATCCCTATGGAATACATAACTTCACTAAGCATCACCACCATGCTGGCTAACGCCATCGACGATCAAGTTTCCTTCGAACAAGAATAAGACCAGCAAGGAAAACCCGACTGGCGCACCGAGATAAAAGATTACATTCTTGCAAGAAAAGAACCCGAAGACAAATGGGTAGCGCGATGACTTCGAGTCAAGGCAGCGAGATACACCATCACTGACGAACAACTCTACAAACGATCCACCTCTGGAATCCTACTATGATGCATCAACGGAGAAAATGTGCAGCAAGTTCTTACCGAACTCCACGAAGAAGCACAGACACTACTAGCCAACGATGATGCACGATAGCCAGGAGTTCGCCAAACGGTGCGAGATGTGCCAGCGACATGGACCAACCAATCATGCACCCACCGAACCGCTAAACGCTTCAGCAAGCCCCTATCCATTCATGAAGTGGGGAATGGACGTGGTGGGACCTTTTCCGGTCGCAACAAACAAGCACAAAATCCTGTTAGTAATGACCGACTATTTCACCAAATGGGTCGAAGCAGAATCATACACATCGGTCAAAGCAAAACAAGTTTCGTGTCCAAACACCACAGACTCCCAGTTCGGCACAATGATTCCTATGCACATGGTCGTTAACGATCTATGTTTTATATGAGTATTGCAGGTACATTTCATATGGAAAAACATAATTTGTCGGCACGGCATCCCGTACGAAATTATGACAAATAATGGCACAAATTTCTGTGCAAAAACAGTAAAAGCTTTTTGCGATAGGTGGACGGCAAACCAGCCACACCCTCGACAACTACATTGTTTTACACTAACAGGTTACTTATTGCTCATGTTACATGTGGAACATCCGGCTGAACCACTCCACATCGAGGTACCCACAGGCAAATGCGCAGGCCGAAGCCATCAATAAATCCATCATTGATGGACTGAAGAAACGCCTCGATTCTAAAAAAAGACTCTAGGTCGACGAGTTGGATGGCGTCTTATGGTCCTACCGAACTACACCTCGACAGTCCACCAATCAGACACTGTTCTCCTTGGCCCACGAAATTGAGGCCCTAGCACCATTAGAAGCAGCAGTATTCAGTCTACGCCGAGACATGTTACCAAAAAACAAAGCCATTAACGATGCAATGCTCCTCGATTCCCTTGACGACATCGAGGAGACACGAGACAGAGCATTATATCGGATACATGCCTATCAACAAACCGAGAAACGATATTACAACAAAGGCGTCAAGCAGAGAAGATTCGAAGAAGGAGACTTGGTCTTACGAATGACTTACGCAAACACAACAGAAGAAAACGCTGGTAAGCTGGGAGCTCGGTGGGAAGGTTCGTACGAAGTTTCCAAGATCGTCAAACGTAGAGTATACGAACTGAAAGCTACAGACAGAATGCCGATCCCGAACTCCTGGAATGCCATCAAACTTAAGATATTTTATTCTTAGGTTCATTTGTACCGTGAACTACAACCTGGCTTGATCCCTGTTTTCAGGGTACGTAGGCAACCCACTGGGTGCAGTTATTTCACTTCATAAAAATTATTTTGTTTACAGATCCAACGATCTCCGAGTCAGTCTCGACGCGCTTTACAATATTAACACACCTAACTGTACCAACTATACCTTTACAAACAAACTTCAAAAAACTATAAACTAAAGCCGAGCTATAACTCGCACATACCCCGCACCTAGACAGGGATATTGGCGAGATCAAATTTTTCTCGTCATGACTCCAAAGACCTTTAACAAAGCCGAGATTCGTTTCGTGTACTCCTATGCAAAGTCACAACGTTCGAGCTTAAGTCCCCATTTAAAAAAGTCGAGCTCTGACTCGCGTACTCCTAAAGACGAGTATTGGACGTGTGCAAAGTTACAACGTTTGAGCATAAGTCTCACCTCAAAAGTCAAGTTCCGACTCGCATACTCCAACCGAGAGTATTGACGAAACTAAAATTTTTATCGATAGATCATTTGTCAGAAAGGACGATCTGCAGGTCCCCTCCTTCAGGCTTTTGATCGGGTGGATGTTAAGTTCGCACAAGGATTGGATAAACATTCACTTATAACTTAGCCATATTCTACAAAAGTAAAAACAAAGCCGAACTCTGGTTCACAACTAACCAACATAACAAAATCGAAGTTTTCCTTTCACGGACAAGCATGCTTACTAAACTATGAGTTTACAAACAGAGTGTTGTGCAAAGAATACGCCGAACCGTAGCTCTATTTCCATTATCAAAAGGTACCAACATTACAAAAAGTTTGCAAAGAAAATAACGACCTAGCAGATGCACAAATCTGGCAACATATATCCTTTTGAAAATAACAGCAAAAACGCCGACATATAAGGCAGATCCAAATCCTAAGAAAACACGACAACTACCCCAAAGGAACACAAGAGATACAAGACAGGCCGACCCCAATCCTAAGAAAACTGTGAAAGCTGCTCCAAAGGAACAGCTACACTCTCGGCGTTGCTGGAGTAGTAGGGTGAACTTCAGCAGGGACGTCCAAACCTCTTGGAGCAGGTCAAATTAGGTTCAAACCATGCTCGTTGAATGAAGGCCGGAGGAAGAAGTCTTCAGGTGTCATGTCAGTTATGTCTAATTCGTCATACTGCACCTGGCACTTCGCAACATCTGCCTCGAGCGTTGCCATCAGCTTGGGAGGCACAGTGCCGCCTTCTGCCACTATGATCCGCACGCAGTCCAGAGTTCTCTTAGCTTGGGAATACGCCTGAATAGTAGGATCAGCCTTGTCTCAGTCCTCTACGTGACGCTGAAGCTTCTCGAGCTTGGTTGCACACTCAACTTGAGTCTTTTGCCGCGTTAATGCGACTTGTGAAACTCGGGAGAGTTGGAGCCTTTTCATCTCGCTCTCATGCAATTTTTTGAGGGCAGCGTAAGCCTCTCGCAGCTCGAAGAAGTCGGCGCCCATTTGCTCTAGGATGACTTGCTGACTGACAAGCTCTGTCATGGCAACCTCATAGGTGTTTTGAATCTCAGCCCTCAGAGCGGCAAGGTCATTAGTAGCAGATGCCGCGGTCTCACATAGCATCCTCTTCATAGCAGCTACGTGGGTTGTCAGATGTTTAATCACTTTCTCTTGCTTGTTCGATGTCAGCCGATCTTTGGCGAGGCACTTTTTTCCCTGGTCAACCAGCTTCGACAACCTGAACAACTCGTCATCATTACCGGACATAGAACGAAGCTTGTTTTCATAAAAGACGATGAGCTTATTGGTCATCGCCAAAGTCTACACATCAAATACATAGGCGAGTTAGCACTTATCCAATTAAAGCAAGAAAGAGAAACATAAGAAAGAACTTACCTGGCAAGCTTGCCGAGATAATGTTTCGTAAATTTCAGGAGCCATCATCCGATCTACAGTCGGAATGATCAGACCATTGGCCCCGAGGCGGTTCACCAAACCTGCGCACGCTTGCTTATCCTGCGCAAACGACATGCCCCTATGTGTAAACGAGAAATCCCAGCTTCCTCGTGAGTTGTCCTGCCTCTCAGTTTGGGAGCTCCCTCCTTCAACATCCTGAGGATTCGCAGCATCATCCTCATCTTCCTCATCCTCATCATCACCACCTACTTCGAGAAGACGATGAAGCTCCTCAGCAACGTTTCTAAACTAGCATCTAGAGGCTCTATATCCCCAGTCATCTCTTCTAGCATTTGAGAGGTCGTCGGAGTTCCGCTAGTAGGAGTAGGTGGCGGAACAGACGGGTCGGTAGCAGAAACTTCCTCAGCATGAACTTCTTGCTGCTGCTCAGAAACATTTTCTTGTTGTTGATGTTCCCCAATAGGAACACCCTGATTTACTGTTCGTCCCTCAGCAGGGACCTTTTACCTCAAGCTTTACTCCTCAATTAGAACAATAGCCGAGCTCGGCTCTTCAGTCTCCTCGATTACTACCACCTCACGAGACTCGCGATCCTAGTTTGATCGGCGCCTTTTCCTGGTTATTAGAGCATGACAAGGATCTTCGCTACCCGTAGAACCAGACGTTTGCTCGAGCTTCCTCTTCGAGCTAGAGACTGATTTCTCCAGCTGAGAAGCATAATCCGATATAGGTTTTGGGCGACCCATCCTTTTGATTTTCTTAACAGGACAAATGTTGAGATCCCAGCTGGCTGCAAGAAGACAAGTCACAGTTAGACCATTATCTCGTGCAATTAAACAACAGATTCCCTCGTAACCTTACCAGAGTTGATGACTGCGATGCTCTCCTGAATACGTCCGAGATCGAACTAATTAATGTGATAGTTTCCTGCCTCCCAGAACCTCGCAACGTCTTCAAGAAAGTTTGGCGGAAAGGGACCAGTGTTGAAATGCAGTTCTGCAGATAACAACATAAGCCGAGTTAGATTCATAAAAATTTAACAGGTATCAGCCCGGCGGTCCTAGGTGGTATCTACCGAAGGTATTTTCGCACTTCCTTTTCAGGATTCTTCCTACGCTGCCAACGGACTCTGACGACCTTCAAAAACAAATATTTTGCTTTCCAACCATAGATCTTGTCTTCTGGACCTACAATTATCAACTTGTACTGGGGTTTAAAGTTAATCTAGACGAAGCCTGTGTTCAACTTCTTTTTCTTCTGCATTATCGGGTTGATTCATGACATGTTCTCCAGGTATCTAACGCCGAGCTCCATGTTGAATTCGTGAGCATGAGCCATCAGGGCTATCACCTGTCTCATCGAAGGAGCAGATAACTGTGAAATGGCGATCTTCCGTCTCGCATAGTACGAGATCATCAACTTTGGCAAGGGAAGCCAAACGTGGCATCTCCTGAAAAGGGACTCATATAGACATATGTAACCTTGGGGACAATCCCAAGGTCGTTCATGTGGTTTGGGAATCAAGATTGGAATCCCATAAAAAAAGGGAACTCTCGAATGAGCTCCCGAATTGTTTTCTCTGAACATTTGGTAGGTGCGAGACCTGCCAGTTCATCATCTTGAGAAACTCAATTTCCTCGAGGAGCTCGTTCTTCGAGAGCTACCTCTAGTTCGGCGACACTCATATCGTCGCGAGAAGCTGAGGATTCATTAGGGTTCACACGAGAGGTGGACATAGTTTAAAGTCGAGCAAGTCACCGAGCTATTAGGGATATACCGCCGAGCTGAAAATTCTAAAGAGAGAAAGAAGAGAGAAGAGAGAGCGATTCTACCTGTGAAGAAATTCTGAAAAATGAAGTATGAGAATGAAGGTGTGGAGGGGTATTTATACCTTGGAAAGACAACGGTTACCGAGGAAGCGAAATCATTGCGCGTGAGAATATGTAAAAGCGTGACTCTCTAGCTTCCCCTACAAAAATGATTGGTAAAAAGCTACGAAACATTAAATGCACTTCGGCCGAAATAAACTTTTAATTTTAGAAGCTCGATCGCCGACTTACCAACTCATCGCCGACCTGAGGGATTAACTGTTTATACCAAGTGTAGCCCATTTCGACTGAAGGCCCAGATGGACACCAATCTGAAGGAACAAAAATGGGCTTAGAAGAGCAGAACCTAGGTGGTCCGATCTGACGAGCTAGGCTTTCCAACTCGAGACTCACTAGGTTAATTCATGTAGTTAGGGTTTTAAGCATGTATATCTACTATAAATACCCATGTAATTACTCAAAAAGATTTATAAAAATTTCCTCTTAAAATTACTCGAATTTTTACCCACAAAATCAAAAACCTAAATCTAATTGTTAAATTTTGATTCAAGAACTTCTATGCTTCCAACTTGGTACCTTCAGCTTGATGAAGATGTTGTTGGAGAGGTATCATTAACTCTTTACAGCCATACTCTTTACAGCCATTTTGGATGACTAGATTGTTGCATCCCAAACGATTCAACTGATTCAGAGCCTCTTTGATAGCACAGCCTCAACTTCTGTAGGCGAGTTCGCTGGTGGTAGAAAAATTTATATATATAACATTATGATAATTTGAAGTTTAACAATCAAACAATTCAAAGTCAATAATTGTATATAAACTATATTTTGGTCAATTTTTTTACACTAACCAACAAAAACAGTAAAAAATCATTTAATCAAATCTCTAATTTTAGTCCATTTTTTTATACTTTTCCAATCAAAAATCGATAAGAAAAAAGCTTTATCCTACTTGGCATTCTTTTATCCTTTATTTTTTTCTTTTTCTAATTTCTACTTCTTTTACTTTTTATCTTTCAAACATCAGATTGAGTGATATAGCCTACCCTTCTTCTATGGAGTTTGTGAACTTTCTCTCTCGGCCTAAACACATTGTAAGGATTAGTATCATTAACAGAGCAATATAAAACTTTCAAAGAAACAAAACAGCCAATTGAAAATAACTCAAATCTTTACCTATGCGAGGGTTTGCAGACTCGTAGATAACAGATGTGAGTGAAAAACCAATATGAAATTCCATGTATTGTAATTCTGTAAGTCCTTAAGAGACTGACTGGTGTACAATTTTTAAATTATTTTATCCTACTTCTCAACATAATTAATCCTTTATATAACAAGAGTTTAAAAGAAAGCTAAGTGAATATGAACATACTTACACCAATCAAGGCTCCGATCTCTATTCCTAAGAAAAAAATGGATGTGCTAGTGATGGTCCACAACATAAAAATATCTCTTGTCCACATGCCACACGAAGATAGCCCTTTCATAGTCTACCTAACATGGTACATGTCAAGAAAGAGTAAATTTGAATATTTTTGTTCAATAACTAGAGGCAGGTGCACATCCCAGATTCTTTACCAAACCACTGACAACAGAAATCACTATTGCAAAAGCACACTGTGAATTTGACAAAGAGGCTGAAGTTAATAGCCAGGTTTCTGTTGAAGATAATGGACAAAGATATGCAATGCCTACAATAAGATCACAACAAGAATCATATTGGTTTTGTATGAGTATGATGAAGAGATCAGATACGAAAATCCAAAACACAACGAAACACACTCTTAGTAAAAGTATACCTCAATAGCAGCATCAAGTGTATGTGTAATAAATCATCAACAACCTGGTTAACAACGAAAATTCTTGACTTAAGAGATATGAACACAAAACTTCCGATTACCAAACTAATATAGTGTTTACTGAACTTCAATGATAAATTGATACTTGAATAAGCAAATACACTCATGATCCAAAATAATACAGAGAGACTATCAGAAACAAAGTCTCGGAGTAACCATAGTAAAAGTCACTAATACACAAAAATGATAAACAAAGCATACAATTGAAAAATATTCAACAAACCTAACACGAAACATTGAATAATCCATAACTTATTCAAATGAAAGCAGTCTGATCACTTTAGAGCAGGATTGTCATTCCACTTCATTGTCAAGATCATACTCAAGAAATTCTCCATCTTCCACATAAGAAACCACAATCATTAGCTTGTTAGAACAATGAATCACAGACTAAGAAGAAGTATATCCTATATATATATATATATATAACACTGACTTGAAAAAAAACGTTGTTAACTTTTAGATAGAATAACTATCATTTCTTATCAGATGTACCAAATCTAATAGGTGTTAATATTCCCACATAATTAGATTCAATCAGTACAAAATCATTATTCTGCCACCATTGTCTCTAATGATTCCAATAGAAATTCAAATTGAGAAGAGAAAGAAGTCAACGTCGAAAGACAGTGACCCGGACGGATTGGAGATTTGAGTCGAAAGAGAATTTATCTGAGACTTTGGCGATATCAAATCCATTGGAGCTGTGTGCAGAAAAATTGAAATCAAAGACTGTGGATCCTCTAATCGAAACAAGCTGCAAGCTTCAGGGGGTTAGGGTTTATCGCTATATCATCCTATAAAATGGGGAATCACAAAATTACGAAAACGGAGAATCTAGTGGTTGTGAAAGAAGAGAATACATGTTACGCCTCTGATGAAGAAAACCCCCAAATCGAATTGAAAGGATTTTTAGTTAGGTCTCAAGGAAATTGAATGAAAAAAGAATAAAGAGATGTGGAAGAAAAATATAGGATGACAAAGAATCATAGTAGAAGAAGAAGAAAAAAAAATTAAGTTTTGGGTAAAGTTTTGCCAAGTGAGACGAAAATAAGAAAAAAAGCTTTAAAAAAAAATGTTGGCGGTTTAAGTTACCGCATATTAAAATTGTAAAATAGCATTGTTTTGTGCTATTAAAAAGTTATAAAAAATAAAGCAATAATTACAATAACAGTTCAGTAATTCGCGTTATCGTGAAATGGTATAAATGTAGGATTTTTTGTAGTGGAATAGAGTTTTTTCTAGAAGTTATTGTATAAATATATTTTTGTCAATATTTGGGCTACAAGAAATTGGTCCAATAGCTAATTTATACATTATCGTAGGCAATTTTTCTACTTATCATATGTGTGGGGTTCAATTCCGGGTGGGGTTTAAGGACCTTATGAATTTGTTAGATTGCTTTACCATTTATTGAATTTTCTTACAGTAGAACTACACATTCTCTAGTAGCTTTTCACATTATGAGATTGTGTATGGATTTAAGATATGTGCGTTGCCTTGGCACCTATGGATCAAACCACCAAGGATGTTGTGAATAAAGTTGAAACCATGATCCATGAAAAGAATTTACCAACAGGTGGTGGAAAACTTATTGAAGAAAATCGTGCAACACAAGGCACAAGCTGATAAGGGCAGACAAATGTTGTCTTTGAGAAATTCGTTCAAGCTCTAATCATCAAGCATAAAAGGTTGGAAGCTCAAGGCTTAAAAATGCTATTAAAAGACACTATATAAGGATTCAAAGCTGATGGAAAAGAACAAGAACTTAAGAATGATTAATGGACATTACTCAAAACCAAAAAAGCTTTAAACCTCTTTACCATCGACAAGGTGACGCTATTTCATATGGTTAAAATAACAAGCTATTGGTTTTATGTGATGTAGGATTTTTACTTAGTCTTTTTTTAAGTCTATTTTAGTTTTAAAAGTCTTGTTCACTACAAGAAAAAATAGTATTGATAGCACTCCAGGATAGCGCGAATTACTGGAATGCTATCGTAGACGTCGTGAGGGTTGCCAATATTTTTAATANGTTGCCAATATTTTTAATAGCGGATAATAAATGCTATTTTGAGATTTAATGAAGCGGTACCTGATCCCGCGTAAACTTACTTATTTTTTTGACGTTCCCCTTTTAATTTCTTTTTACTTAGCGTAATTTCTACTTAAAAGAAGATTTCATTTGCTACTTTATTCTATAACGCTTAAATAGTATCATCTAATC